>CAKNXH010063013.1:0-15985 GCA_932178445.1 Andricus quercusramuli
TATGCGCTCGCGGTAAACTAAGGTGTCTATGACGCCGTCTTGACAGGCAAAAAGAAATCCCTCGGTCTCCGATCTCAATCCAGCAGACTTGAGAAACATGTTGGACAGACCCATCGAGAGCTCTCCTCTACGTAGGATGCCGTAGAACTTACCATGGAGGGGCTTCTCAACATGTTCTCTTAGTAGGAGCGTATGTTCTGCTTCCTGTATACGACTTTTGAACACCAGAGGTGTTAGTGATGCTAGGCCATGTGTAATGTCGCTGGAATTAAATGGGAGGTCAAGCTCCTCTGCGGCCCTATCTGCTGCATGGTATAGAAACACCGCAGCATTGGCGACTTCATGTTGATGTACGAGTCGCATAAGGGAATCCGTGCTTTTTAGAACTGAGCAGGCTGTAGCCAGAAACGTTCTTCGATGAAGACACTCTAAGCTTAGCAATCCTCTACCTGCTTTATCGCGAGGGAGATATATTCGAGGTACGGAAGATCTAGGATGAAGACTTCGTTGTATTGTCATCATCTTGCGTGTGCTTCGATCAAGTTGTTTTAACTCATCGACGTTCCATTTTACTGCACCAAACGTGTAGAGCAGTATAGGAACGGCCAGCATATTGGTCGCCTGGATCTTATTCTTTCCAGATAATTCGGAAGCCCAAATTTTTCTGAGAATTTGGCGATACCTTTTTCCAAGGGCCGTTTTCACACACATTTTGGGTTTCCGCTTGCGGTATTCCAAGATATGTATATGTATCTCCAATACCAAGATGTTGAATGGTATTTCCGCCTATGATTTGAACATCCTGATCGTCACTGGATGATGTAGTTTCTAGTCTTCCTTGGTGTAGGTGGACGCAGGCACACTTGTCCAGTCCGAAGCTCATGCCAATCGCTTTAGAATACCTATTTACCGCATCTACAAGGATGTTAAGGTCCTTTTTTGAGGAAGCAAAGAGTTTAAGGTCGTCCATGTATGAAAGGTGGTTGACCTTATATTCTCTTCTGTTTTCTTCTGTGTGGCTCTCTATATTATTATATATTATTATTATTATTATTATGGGGGGCTGGAAGGCACCCCTGTGACTGTTCACAGAAATAATGTAAAGTCACACCCCTTACCCCTTTTCCAACGCCTCATGAGGGGACAGGTAGGCACCTTTGTCACGAGTCACAGAAATAATGAAAGATCACACCCCCTGCCCCTTTTCCAATCGTGAAAATAGTGTAGTCATATCTATAGAAATTTTTGTCTAGTTGAAAGCAGTAAAATTAATTAAGTGCATCATTTTCAGGACGACTAGACAAATGGTGAAAATAGGCTAGTCGTCCCGAATTTCGGGGTGACTAATATTTTTGGTGATTTTCCTCTAGTTAAAAGGAGAAATTTCATAAAATCCATTATTTTCGGGTCGACTAGCCGAATGGTGAAAATAGGATGGTCCATTTTGGTAATTTTTGTCTAGTTGAAAACAGTTAAATTAACAAAGTGCATTATTTTCGAGATGACTTGCCAAAGGGTGAAAATAGGCTAGTCGTCCCGAATTTCGGGATGACTAGCATTTATCTTGATTTCCGGCTAGTCGTCCCAAAATTCGGGATGACTAGCCGAAAATTAAGAAAAATGCTATTTTTGCCGAAATTCGGGACGACTAGACGCAGCCTTTTCGTAAACATAACTCCAAAGCGGTCCTTTTGCGGCTTTAACTCTGTAATTTATCATAAAAAAGTGTCTGAACGTTAAACATCGTTTGACATCCAGAACCCATTACAATTTAGAAAAAAGTTTGTAAATTCGCAGTTTTTATCAACCCTCACAGCAAGGGATATCGGTGGAATATCCCATTTATCTCCCACGATATTGCAGGCATATCCCAGGAGATTCCAAGGACATCACGAATGATATCCTACGGGGCGGAAATCTCGATATCCTTGGAATGTCCCAAAGATATCTCAGAATATGCTGAGGATATCCCATTAATGTCCCAATTTTTGAAGTCCGGGATATCTCAAATTCCGTAATTCGGGGCATCCTAGGATATTGTTACGATGTCCCGTATTTAAAATGCAGGATATACCAAGGATGTCCCCAAGTTGTCCCAAGATATCCTAATGATATAATTTTTCATAATATTATAAAAAAATTCATATAGGTACCATTTGCAAATAATTCCTACTCATTGTGCTTTAAATTAACAAACTCATCATTATTTAAAAAAAAATCTTTTCCCGGGGCTACAAATAAGAATCGAAGATAGTATGTAGAGCCGTACGTCTTCAACGTTTCAGTCTTGTCTTTTTGAACACATGTGACATGTTGTTGACCGTCCCTGTAAAAAGGAGAGCACTGAAATAGATTATAAGGCATTGAAAAAATCGTACACTTTAATGCCTATAAATCCAAACAAGTTCCGTTTTTGTCCGAATGCGCTTCATGGTATCAGACAATTTTCGTTCGAATCATTTTGAATCACACAAAAAAATTATGGCATTAAAGTGGCTTCTTTGTGATGCCGTAGATTTAATGCCATTCAATGCACTTGAATGACCGTATCAGTTTAATGCCATGCAATGCCTTCAGCGATCGAAGGCATAGAATGGAACCAATGCCGTTCAATGCTGTTGAATTACCAAATAAGTCGAATGCCATTTAATGCTTTTTCCGACCGGATATATCGAATACAATCAATGCATTCGAATGCCGTTAAATGAACATTCGGACAAAAACGGAATTTGTGTTGATTTATAGGCATTAAAGTGTACAATTTTTTCAATGCCATATAATCCACTTTAATGCTCTCCTTTTTACAGGGGTATTATCAAAATTGGGCGAAATCATGAAAAAAGGTAAACAAATTTTACATTAGTAGATATAACAAATTCAATTAATCATGCATGCAAGCAGTGCAAGCTGCAGGTTAAAAAAGATCAGAAGTTTGGGAAAGCCGACTGGCTTTTTCTTCATTACACTTAACTCAACCTCAAAAGTGCACAACATGTATAAATGTATATACTTTAATGAATTTAATTAGTTCACAATGGAAATCAAATCATTTAATCACAAAAGTAATAAACAAAAATTGTTATTCAGTAAAATGGAAAATAAAAGTAATTACATAGTTAAAACATCAAATTTTTCATGAGTTTTATCCATTGCCACGCAGATGTCCGCGGATATACATATCTATCCTCTAGCGAGCCTCCATATACCTAAAATACATGTGAAATATACATAAAAAATGTATTAAAAGCAATAAAATTGTTATTCTTATGTGTACAATCCTTTTTATTTCTTGAATTTTTAATCCCCTAGTAATTAATTAGAATATCAGCAGAATGTTGTATTATATCGGGATATTCGTGGGACATTTTACTATGTTATTGGGATATCCTGTGGACATTCCGTGCGGGATATCGTTAGGATATCCTGTCACGATATCCTCAGGAGCGGAAATCTCGATATTCCTGCGGAATATGCCACGGATATCCCGGGAGATTTATGGGACATTTTTCAGGATATCACATATCCTGCCGAGATATCCTAGGGATATGCCAAGGATATCATTTTGATGTAAGGGAGTTTTTAAAATATAGGTAGTTTAGAAGAAACAGATATGAGAAGTTACATTCTTCTCAAAAATTTGACCAAAAAAATGTAGTTTTAGTTTTTGTGAAATAGCATATTTATTCCTGTGAACTGTTGACAAAAATAGCCAGAATATGAGTTAAAGAAGACTTAATTTCAAGCAAATCTACAAAAAAAAACATGGTGCATGGACGTTTCCACGAAAAGTGTCATTAATCTGTCATCGTGATATTATACGCAAACCAACACTAAAAGTACAAGTTGTATTGCATAACAATTTACAGACAGACTCCCTGAAATAGAGACAACCCTGCTAAAAATGTCGGGTTCCGAAATTGGTCCAAATTTATCCGAAATCAATCCGGTTCACGATTTTTCCCCGAAATATGTCCGATCTAATCCGAAAACTGTGCGAAAACAGTCAGAAATTTGTCGGATTATATCCGGAGTCTGTCCGGACCATAAATTTCGACTCCGGAAAGAGTCAGATTTGATCCGAAATCAGTCCGGAATTCAAAGCCTGAAATTATTTTCGTTGAACCAAAAATGGAAAATAGTCCGGTCTAATCCGAAATTTATCCGAACGCAAACTTTCACTCCCGAAAGAGTCCGACTTGATCCGAAATTAGTCTGGGACTCAGTACCTGAAATTATTTTTGTTAAAGTAAAACCGGAAAATCGTCTTATTAAATCCGAAATCTGTCCGGTCTAAAACATCAACACCGAAAATAGTCCGATTCTATCCTAAATTAATCGGCGGGTTTTAGTTGTCATTCGGTGAAATTGAAGTGAAAACAGAAAATTGTCCGCTTAAATCCGAAATTCTTCCGGTCAAAAACATATGTACTCCGGAAGCAGTTCGATTCTTTCCGAAATTAATCCGCAGGTTTTAGTTGTCATTCGGTGAAATTAAAGTGAAAATGGAAAATCGTCCGCTTAAATCCGAAATTCTTCCGGTCAAAAACATGTACTTCGGAATCAGTCCGATTCTATCCGAAATTAATCCGCAGATTCAAGTTGTCATTCGGTGAAATTAAAGTGAAAACGGAAAATAGTCTGATTAAATCCGAAAGCTGTCCGTTCTAAAACATCAACTCCGAAAATAGTCCGATTCTATCCGAAATTATTCCGCAGGTTTTATTTGACATTCGGTGAAATTAAAATGAAAACGGAAAAACGTCCGCTTAAATCTGAAATCCGTTCAGTCAAAAACATCGACTCTGGAAACAGTCCGATTCTATCCAAAAGTTATCCACAGGTTTAACTTGTAATTAGGTGAAATTGAAGTGAAAACGGAAAATCGTCCGACTAAATACGAAATCTGTCCGGTCAAAAACACCGACTCTGGAAACAGTCTGATTCTATCCGAAATTAATCCGCAGGTTTTAGTTGTTATTCGGTGAAATTAAAGTGAAACGGAAAATCATCCGCTTAAATCCGAAATTCGTCTAGTCCAAAACATCGACTCCGGAAACAGTCCGATTCTATTCAAAATTAATCCGCTGGTTTAAGTTGTAATATCGTGAAATGCAAATGAAATCGGAAAATCGTCCGCTAAAATCCAAAATTCATCCGGTTAAAAACATTGACTCCGGAAGCAGTCCGATTATAACCAAAATGTATCCGCAGGTTTAAGTTGTAATTTGGTGACATTTAAGTGAAAACGGAAAATACTACTGCATAGTAGGGCGTATCGAAAAAAATTAAATATTTTTCTTTCGTTTTTGGGTAGGGCGTCAGAAAAAAACCACAAAAGCGATAATGAAACTTCGAAAACAAACAAAAATAATGAGAATTTCGATAAAGACGTGAATAGTAACTAGGGTGACCACATGCCCAAGTGGAAAAAGGAGGGCATAACCTGATTATCAATTTTTTTAAATGTTTATTCACATATTTTCCAGATTCTCCTATAGGATTTACCTATTTTGTTAAAAATTCGTCATTTTTGGTAGAAAATTTATCTTCTTGCTGGAAAATTCGATTTTTGTTAAAAAATTAAGCTATTTGTTTAAAAATTTAACTATTTTTTAAATTTTGTTGTGAAAAATTAATTTTTTTATCTAAAAATGTAATTATTATATTTTTGGTGGAAATTTTTTTCTTTTGACTAAGGGTTAAACTATTTTGTTAAAAATTCGTCTGTCAAAAATGGAATCATTATATTTTCAGTTAAACAAATAATTCTTTGTAACGCACGCACGAAATGTTCGCTTTTCGAGGCATGTATTGCGTGCGGGCAGTGTCCAATTCCAAAGCCGTGGTGAAAAGCAGTTATAAAAAGACTTTTTCTAGCTGCTGCGTTTGAGCACTTCCAGCCAGATTACTTTTTCTTGCTGTTGCGCTTGCGCATTTCGATTCAGATTTACTTTCCAGGACTGCGGAATAATACCCTCACTTCATTATGATTTGACGCTTGAGAGACTGATTGTAAATAGTGAATAGAGATTGGACATACTCGAAGTGATCAGTTACCATAAATGACTGATAAATTACCATCAATTACCGATAAATTACCGAAAATTTCAGAAATTTTTGGATACCAGAAATTTCCAAAAATTTATCAATTTTCCATAAATTTCCGGAAATTTAGCAATTTTCCATAAATTTCCGGAAATTTGGGAAATTTGGCAAATTTCCCGGAAATTTTTTAATTTTTTCCAAAAAGCTTTGGCTACCTGAAATTTCCGGTAATTTAGCAATTTTCCATAAATTACCGAAAATTTAGCAATTTTCCATAAATTTCTAGAAATTTTTGGAATATTTCCAAAAAGCTTTGAAGACCTGAAACTTCCGATAATTTAGCAACTTTTCATAAATTTCCGGAAATTTAGCATTTTCCGGAAATTTTCGGATTTTTTGCAAAAAGCTTTGGATACCTTGAATTTCTGGAAATTTTCGGTACAATAAATATTTACCGGAAATTTCCGGAAATTTTCGGTAATTTTTGGTAATTTTACCATAAATTCCCAAAAATTTCCAAAAAAATTATTCTTATTGTTTCTCAAATCGAAAATTTCCTGCATTTGTTACAAAAAATATCGTGTGCAACAGGTACTGAAAGTAGACAGTTGCAACTCTTGTGAAGTTTACAATACTTGCCATCGGCTCATCTTCGGGTCGTTTCCGGCTTGTCTTCGGCTCGTTTACAGCTCGCCTTCGGCTCGCTTCCAACTCGCCTACGACTCGCCTAAAACTCCCCTTCGACTCGCCTCTGGCTCGTACAGCAAACTTCACACTCGTGTGGAACTGCCTACTTTCCGCACTTGTAGCACAATATACTATTTTAACTAAAAAGAAGAACGAATTTTTAATAAAACAGTTCCATTTCCAACAAAATAATAAACTCTCGATCGAGTAGTTAAAATTTAACCACATTTTTAACCTATATATTCAAAATGTGGCAATTTGGTTTAATTTCAACTATTTGGTTGAAAGTTTAATGATTTTGTTGAAAATTGAACTATTTTGTTAAATTCAAGTTTCATGTCAAAAATGCAACTATTTTGTTAGAAATTCATTCTTTTTCATGGTGAAAGTGACGTTGAAGAACCAATCCAAAAAAAGTTCTATATTTCGATCGAATCAAATCGGTTAAAAATTAAACCGACTTAATCCGGTTCAATCCGAACCCAATTTTCAATCCAAAAGAATCCGAATCAATCCGAACCCGGATTGACCTAAACCGATTTTCAATCTGAATGAACCCGAATGAATCTGAGATCGAATTGAATTGGATTCATTCGGAGTGGAAATTTGGTTTGGATTGATTCGGATTAAATCGGATTGAGTCGGATCAATTTTTAACCGATTTAGATCGAACGAAACGTAAAACTTTTTTCGGATTGGTTCAGATTAATTCGGAACGGTTAGGATATAGATTCCGGAATGATTCGGATGATTTCGAATTGGTTCGGAATGAATTTCTATCCGAAACTTTCGCCAGGGGAGCGAAAAAAATATAAAACGCGATCGTAAGGAATATTTGATGAAAAAAAGTTTAATTTTGTCTTTTGACCAAAAAGTAGGACATTTGATGTCCTCTTAAATGAGGACATCTGATCACCCTAATAATAACAAGGAAAATGATGAGAAGACTCATGAGCTTTTAAACAAGGATGAGGATAACCATATGGTTCCGATAGAAAATGAATCTGCTCATGGAAGTGAATCTACAGCTATCTTGGAAAGAAGAAGCAGTTGATGGGAATGATGAAAGATTTGATGACGATGTGGAAGAAGGAGCAGTTGATTGGAATGTTGATAGAATTGACGATGATGTGGAAAAAAAGGAGTTTATGGAAATGATGATGGAATTGACGATAATGTGGAAGAAGGATCAGTGGACGGGAATGATAATAATTGATTCAAATAGTTTTTTTTTCACTGTTCTCTAAACTCTATGCTATTATTGTATTTAATATTTCACTATTCAACATACTTTGTTCGAAAGTGTTCTAATTTCTTTCCTAAAAGTGCATTAAAAATGTTATCAAAGATGACTTCTCGTTCAACTTTTTAACATCCTGTTTTCGCTCATTTATACTTGAATACTCTATAACTGTATCGAATTTCATTTTCTTAGTTCAATTTGCTATACCGGATAAGATTAGGCACGGTGGTCAGGCAGGACGAATAGGTATCACAAAAATGGCAATAAAATCGGTTTGCGGGATAATATTCGGGTACGAATATACATAAAAAATCCGTTTGAATTAAAATCCTAGCTGACCCTGTTTTCGAGATATCGTCTAATTGCGTATTTCAGCTATTTTATCAATGGAACGTAATGAGCTGTACCTTAATTATGCATTCAAACGCATATAAAATTATTATTTTTATACTAGTTATGTGTTGAATAGATAAATATATCACAACGGCAGGCCAGCGAAACCCTCGTGTGTCTTGAGGGCACGAAGCGACCCAAGGATGACATCATATTTTTGGCATGCGGGTATGGCTTTAAGGGTACGAACCAGTGATAGTTTCGCACCTCCGAGAGCACCTATCACACGGACAATTACTTGCAACGAATATTTTGGGTACAGTCGTTGCAGCTTTCTTTTAAGGTTTTGATACCTCTCCTCTTTTTCTTCCTCCTTTGCAGTGATGTTGTATTCGGACGGAGCCGAGTATTCGATAACGAATATAGTTCGTTTCTCGAAGTCTTGGAGAACAATGTCAGGCCTCGAGTGCGTAACGGAGACTGCTGCCCGAAAATCGCAGTTGCAGAAGTATATATATATATATATATATATATATATACATACAAAGGTGTTAAAAATACATATATTGATCTATTCTACACATAACTAGTATACAAATAATAATTATTATATAAGCGTTTAAATGCATACTCAACGTACAGCTCATTACGTTTCATTGATGAAATAGCTAAAATACGTAATTTGACGATATCTCGAAAACAGGATCAGCTAAGATTTCAATTCGAACGGATTTTTGATGCATATTCGTGCCCGAATATCATCCCGTAAACGAATTTTATTGCCATTTTTGTGATACCTATTGGTCCTTCCTGACCACCGCGAATAACTAGACAAATATGGGAAAGGCGAATAAGATCTAAATTATTCGCATTTGTCAGAAAGGGCAAATTTCGGAATTAACCGGATGAGATCCGGATTAATCGCATTCCTGAAAATCGTACAAATTTTGGACTTAACAGGATTAATCGCATCCGCCAGACCGTACAAAACATGGACATGGCCGAACACGACCGGGCGAAAATCGGACTAATCGCATCCGTCAGACCATATAATACACGGTCATGACCGGACACAATCCGCATTCATCACATCCGACAGATCCTACAAAACACGGACATTAACGGACACAATCCGGATTGATCGCGTCCTTCAGACCGTACAAAACACGGACTCGACCGGACACAATCCGGATTTATCGCATCAGGCAGACCGTACAAAGGACGGACTTGACCGGACACAATTCTGGTCGTTTCTCACAAGCGCTAAAATTTTCTTGGTTAGTCTATAAGGACCGTTTCGACCGATATACTCAGCGTGCGATATCCTGCGTTAGTGAAGTGCGTTATATGTAGTAGTGTTAAGTTAAGCTATAGAAATAGGTTTGTGAGCGTCAAATAAATGAAGAATGCATTTCTCGAGTGTGGACTGCTTATATAACCTTGTTATATTATAACATTTATTCACACATTTATGCGGTCCGTCAGACCGCATAGAAGACGGACATGATCGGATACAATCCAGATTCATCGACCCTGTCAGACCGTACAACTTTCGGATTCTACCAGATGATATTCGGATTAATTCCCGTGCTCCTCCGACCGGACAAATTTCGGACAAATTCCGGATTCGGAAATTTGTCCGAAATTTGTCCGGAAATTTTTAACAGGGAAAAGGTTAAAGTCATTACAGAAACCCTCCTAAAAAGATACAACATATAATAGTTGGAAAAAATCCCCAAAATATGCCTGTGTAACATTTGTCACCAGCTACAAATTGAATGATTTGCATGCACGCAGCTTCTCCGCGCAATGTTTGAAAATTCTGAAAAAAAATCATGCTAGTTCAGTGGAGTATACCCTGGCGGACCGAACGAACGGAACTGATACGCTACAGCGTATCCTTATAGTATCCCTGTAAAAAGGAGAGCATTGAAGTAGATTATATGGCATTGAAAAAATCGTACACTTTAATGCCTATAAATCCAAACAAATTCCGTTTTTGTCCGAATGGGCTTCATGGCATTAGACAGTTTTCGTTCGAATCATTTTGAATCACACAAAAAAATTATGGCATTAAAGTGGCTTCTTTGTGATGCCGTCGATTTAATGCAATTAAATGTACTTGAATGACCGTATCAGTTTAATGCCATGCAATGCCTTCAACGATCGAAGGCATATAATGGAACCAATGCCGCTCAATGCTATTGAATTACCAAATAAGTCGAATGCCATTTAATGCTTTTTCCGACCGGATATATCGAATGCATGCGAATGCCATTAAATGACCGAAGAAGTTAAATGCCATGCAATGCCCTTTCCGATATAAAATATTTAAAGTTCCAATTCCAATATAGTCCCACCTGTAGGAAAATTAAAAAAAAGTTGTTCCTCATTGAATCTTTTTCTTACGTGTTTTATCAATAAAAATTTTTAAAATGCATATTTTTGTTCATTTTTAGTTTTTTTTTTTTCAAATTGCAGCGCTTGGTATTCACAATAGTTTACACGAATCCCAAATCCCGCATTCAGTATGCTTTGTTGGGCTGATTCATTTCGATGTCATTTAATGACATTCTATCAACTCTCATCATTCCAATGCCTTTTTATGCTATTTATTATTTTCTTCCTTTCAATCCACTTAATTCCCTTGTTATGGATCTTATAGCATTTACTCGCTGATTTCAGAAACGGAATAAGAGTGCATTAAAACGTTTCAATGCATTTTAATGTTCTCCTTCTTACAGGGATCCACATCGTATCCTCTCCGTATCATGCAAGAAAAACTCGTTAAAAAAGAAAGATGAACATTTCACTTGTTGAAATTCAGATTCTACGTGAAATTTTGCGTTAAAAGGTCACGGAGTAATCGCAATAGTTTTTCTTGCAACACTAAAAACTTGTGAAAAATATAATACTCATCGATAACGTGGGCTAAAGGCGATTTCAAACGCATCGCCGTTCAGCAGCACTTAAGGGGATTTATCAGCGTTATGAAAAAGGAATTCCAGTTTCCGGCCGCACGGTTGAATATTTTGGTCTGATTTTTCGCATACCTCATCTAAATGCTTTTCTCTTTTGTGGTTAAGTCTCGGTTTTTTGAATTTTTGTTCAGATTTAAAGTTATTAACAAATAGAAAAGAAGAATAGAGAAAAAATGCAGTGATGCTCAGTACTAGCTGAGTTTGTATTTTCGATGCCTGCGAGTCAACCCTCGTCAAACCCGCGAGCTCGGCTTCGAGCAGACACCCCGTCGCGCGAGTGGAGACACTCGAGCGCGTCGAATTATCCGGAACGAATCATCCTCCTCATTGTTATGAGATGCAGGCCGGTTGAAAAAACTGAAATTACGAAAGCGTCGCGTGATTGAATTTTAATTAGGATACGTAGTTTATTTAAATAATTCTAAGAAAGTGAAAAAAAGATTCATGAAAATCGGTTAATATTTGCAGTAATAATAGAAATTTTGAAGTGCACACGATAGTATGCAGAGATACACAGCAGAATGGGAGAAACGAATTTTTATCGTTCAAAAGGCCTACAGCCTTCAATTTTGCCCCAATCTGCAATTACTTTTTTTTAAATTGAAAAGCGCTAAATTTCCAAGAGCACCTTAGTCACAGATTCTTGCATTTTCATTTATTTATTATATCTTCACTCGAAGTATGAAAAAATAGAGATTTTTCACAAAATCATTATTTACTCTTCAAAAGCGGTTTGATCGATTTGAAGGGGAAAAATTATTTTATGTATCATTACTCTACTTCATTTTCGATTCCTCTTACACAATTGCACGCACATAATCTTACACATACGATGGCACTCTCAAACGCTTTGAAAAATCGCCCCCGCTGGGGAATCGAACCTTCCTGACTGCCTACAACCTGTCCTAAAACCTCAATCTAGCCCTGGCGGACCGGCCGAACGCAAACATTACGCTACAGCGTAACGGTAAAGTAATGGTAAAGTAATGCTAAAGTAATATGGCATTATAATTAATAAAGGAAACAAAATTAATATGTAAATTGTTGCAATTATAATAAAACGTTAAAATTTACATTAAATGGTCATGCCGTAATTGCAACAAGTTGCTTTCTCAGCGTTAAAAAATAAAAAAACAAAGTGGCTGTCATTCAAGTCGGGTCCCTGCAGACTGGCAACCCACTTAAAGCCACGTTAGCGGGTTGCCAATATGCAGGGGCCCGACTGCAATGACGGTCACTATGTTTTTTTATTTTTTAATGCTGCAAAAGCAACTTTTTGCAATTGCGGCATGACCGTTGAACATAAATTTCAACGTTTTATTATAATTATAACAGTTTGCATATTAATTTTGTTTCCTTCATTAATGTTTGCGTTCGGCCGGTCCGCCAGGGAGCGCACGCGTAAGTGAAATGAGCTATGGAACCACTTGGATTTTTCTACCAAACTCTGGGTCAAACGGTTTCTCCGAGAAAAAATGTGGCCATCTAAGGAATGATATGATAATAAATGTTTACTTAAAATTAATTTCATTCATCTCTTACGGTCGATATCTAATATTTTGTAACGAGTTTCGGGAAAAAGATTTTGCTCACAAGTATTAACTCACACAGAAAATATATTATTACTAATTTATATGTATTATTAGAAAATAATTGGAAATACAATTTTTTTAAAGTACATATTTTTGATTATTCAAAGCTAAGACTTGAAAAAATGTTTTCGGATGAAATTTTTTAATTCATTTCTTATCATTCATCTCTTACAGTCGATTTCTAAATATTTGTTACGAGGTTGGGAAAAATAGTTTTCTTACAAGCATTAACTCACACAGTAAATATATTATTATTAATTTATATTAATATTCACACGTATTCTATACAAGGTTCATAAATAGATTAGCTCGAAATTTTCTACAAGAAACATGAGGTAAAATGTCCATCGATTTGAAAAGGGAAAATATTATTTTATATATCATTACTGCATTTGATTTTCGATTCCTCTTACACAATTGCACGAATCTTATACATACGATCGCACGCTCAAACGCTTTGAAAAATCGTCCCCGCTGTGGAATCGAACCTTCCTAACTACCTGCAACCTGTCCTAAAACCTCAATCTAGCGAACGCGTTAGTGAAGACAGCTACGTTCCGTAGATTTTCCGGACAAACTCTCGGTCAAACGGTTCCTCTGAAAAACGTGACCATCTAACATATCTATAGAATGCATGTGAATATTAATATAAATTAATAGTAATAAATTTACTGTGTGAGTTAATGCTTGTAAGAAAACTATTTTTCCCAACCTCGTAACAAATAAGTAGTAATCGCCTGTAAGAAATGAATGATAAAAAATCAAATTAAAAATTTCATCAGAAAACATTTTTTCAAGTCTGAGCGTTGAATAATCAAAAATATGTACTTTAGAAAAATTGTATTTCCAATTATTTTCTAATAATACATATAAATTAGTAATAATATATATTCTGTGTGAGTTGATACTTGTGAGCAAAATCTTTTTCCCGAAACTCGTTACAAAATATTAGATATCATCCGTAAGAGATGTATGAAATTAATTTTAAGTAAACATTTATTATCATATCATTTCTTAGATGGCCACATTTTTTCTCGGAGAAACCGTTCGACCCAGAGTTTGGTAGAAAAATCCAAGTGGTTCCGTAGCTCATTTCACTTACGCGTGTGCTAGATTGAGGTTTTAGGACAGGTTGTAAGCAGTCAGGAAGGTTCGATTCCCCAGCGGGGGCGATTTTTCAAAGCGTTTGAGAGTGCCATCGTATGTGTAAGATTCTGTGCGTGCAATTGTGTAAGAGGAATCGAAAATAAAGTAGAGTAATGATACATAAAATAATTTTTCTTCTTCAAATCGATCGACGTTTCACCTCATGTTTGTTGTTTATAACAATTAATGAATTAATTTAGAATGATTTTCATTGCATGCAAACCGCTATTGAAGAGTAAATAATGATTTTGTGAAAAATCTCTATTTTCTCATACTTCGAGTAAAGATATAATAAAAAATCTGCCCGCTTCGCGGGCACATTCTCATCGCGCGCTTCGCGCGCGGCTCGCTTCGCTCGCTAGTTTGAGCGCGCCTAGGGCGCGCACCTGTTGTATCTCGCGCTTCGCGCTCGATGATATGTTTATCTCGCGCTTCGCGCTCGATAATATGTTCACCTCGCGCTACGCGCTCGGACACATTTGCCTGACGCTTTAAGCTCGGTTCATCTTGGTTTTCGCACTTCATGTGCTCACTATTGCGCGCTTCGCGGGCTAATGCTCTCTTAGTTAGCTTCATCGTTATGACCTGCTTTTGGTTTAATTATGTAAACTTTACATAGAAAGAGGAACTAATTTACTTAAGGTTCTATCGACCTTAAGGAATACATTCTCATCAAGACACTCGCGCTTCGCGCTCGATATTTCGTTTAAAAATCATGTAAGTCTTGCGCCACGCTCGTTTCTGTTCATCGTTTAATGTAAACTCAAAAGTTTGATCGCGATCACGGCGCGCCATTTGGTTGTCGCGGTTCGCAATGACAATATTTTATGTTCAATGTTCTTCAAATAAAAATTATTAAATTTGTATTTGCTTTAAAATGAAGAAGGAAATTCCTTCACTTCAGCGTACATTTCCGTATCTGTCTAATAAAAAATAAATCATACAATCAGAAAGATTTCTTCCAACTATCTGAAAAGGGGCGAAAAAAAGTATCTAAGTTGTTTTTGGAACATATATATGACAAATTTTTGAATGATTATTGAAAAATGGACATTTGACAAAAATGGGGGGAGGGGTCAAATTTTACACAAATCTAATACCTTCTCTGGATGAGAATGTAAAAATAGAATAAATTGTTCGAATTTTCAAGTACCATGAACATTAATTATTATTATACTATTAGGCCATTTCCCTTTCGGGGTAGGCGTGATTCGCACGGTTGGAAAATAGTAATGTGGGGAAGGAGATATACATGTTTTAGATTGATCTAGAATTTGCGTGTTATTTATTTAAATAACACGTTCGTCCCACAACATTGCTCCGAGCCAGGTGGCTGATCAATCTCTTTAGTGACCACCCCAAGTAAAGAGCCTCAAAAAATTATTGTGTGTGCGGTCCCCCACTTGGGCCTATTAGTATCTAAGGTCTTTCGTTTCAAGCGTCATACACTCTACTCACATTCTTTTTATAAACTATTTGTCGCCACACTTTTCTGTCCTGGCATACTTCTCTACCTTCCTTCACGTCCATGCATTTTTTCATGCGAGCTCTCGTGTTTCTATGGCTTCTTATGTATCTTCGGATATCCCGGTTTCTGTAAATTTTTAATCTTGTTTCGCGTTTGTTTCGTTTGTTTGGTTCTATTTCTTCTCCATCCCCGCCCTAAGCTCATTTTGGAGACTAGAAGGTGATGGTCAGTATTACATTTAGAGCCCCTCATGACTCTTGTATCTTTGACGAGTTCTCTTAGTCTTTCATCCACAATAACGGTGTCAATTATAATGTGGCTATTTTCTTTACGCCAGGTGTAATTGTGGATCATTTTATGTATAAACCAAGTATTTGTAATAAATACGTCCTTTTCTAAGCATAAGCTAACTAACTTTTCCCCGTTATAGCTTTTTCTTGTTGGATCCCCAGAATTTTTAGCACCCTTTCTGTATTAAGGTGGGGGAGGG
>CAKNXH010063013.1:16085-30501 GCA_932178445.1 Andricus quercusramuli
GGGGGGGGGGGGTGCAAGGAATGGAAACCGAGAGACAAACAATTGGTTGAAGTCTTATTCTGAGAAGTTCACCAGCCCTCAGCAGCGTTGTATTAGGTAAAAGTTCCCATGTTTCGATCGGCTAATTCCCGGCCAACCTCTAAACGACGAGCCAATAACTCTATTTTTTTTTTTTTTTTTTACGCACGAATTTTATTTCATCGTCATTTGTCGTATCTTGCGTAGTTTGGCCGTAAAATTGAATTTTTGGATTTTCAATTATTTTTTGTGCAATAAAAATGTGAATTTTCGATTTTTCGAGAAAATTCAAAAAGTCGTTATGATAATCTTGTAGGACGTTGAAAAAGAAACACTTTTCTTATTTTGACTTTTTTTCGTATAGTGCGTTGTTTGGCTGAAAATGTTAATTTTCGTTTCTTTTTTTGGATTTTGAGAATGCCGTAACTCTGAAAATTTTGATTTTATCGAAAAATGTCATGGGAATAAATTGTTTGAATTTTCGATGACTATAAGCGGCCGTACATATGATTTTCAAATTTTGAAAAAAATGGTCTAAAATTTTTTTATAATGTCCTAACTTTTTTAATTTTCATCGAAAATGGCTGGTTAACGAACTCGATCTCTCTTTTTGGTCCCAAAAACTGTGTGCGAAAGCACAATCCAATCCGATTAGTCTTTCAAAAGTTATCCGATATACAGACGACGACAACGACAACGACGACAACGACGACAACGACGACAACGACGACAACGACAGACAGACAGACACCGACGTAAAAACCATTTTTTCTGACTCAGGGGGCCTCAAAACGTCGACATTTGATGAAATCCACGAAAGTCATTTTTCACATAAAATCAATACCTTCTCATTATGATGAGAATGTAATAAATAAATGAAAATGCAAGAAAATGCAGAAACAGGTTGTAGGCAGTCAGGAAGGTTCGATTCCCCAGCGGGGGCGATTTTTCAAAGCGTTTGAGAGTGCCATCGTATGTGTAAGATTATGTGCGTGCAATTGTGTAAGAGGAATCGAAAATGAAGTAGAGTAATGATACATAAAATAATTTTTCCCCTTCAAATCGATCAAACCGCTTTTGAAGAGTAAATAATGATTTTGTGAAAAATCTCTATTTTTTCATACTTCGAGTGAAGATATAATAAATAAATGAAAATGCAAGAATCTGTGACTAAGGTGCTCTTGGAAATTTAGCGCTTTTCAATTTAAAAAAAAGTAATTGCAGATTGGGGCAAAATTGAAGGCTGTAGGCCTTTTGAACGATAAAAATTCGTTTCTCCCATTCTGCTGTGTATCTCTGCATACTATCGTGTGCACTTCAAAATTTCTATTATTACTGCAAATATTAACCGATTTTCATGAATCTTTTTTTCACTTTCTTAGAGTTATTCAAATAAACTATGTATCCTAATTAAAATTCAATCACGCGACGCTTTCGTAATTTCAGTTTTTTCAACCGGCCAGCATCTCATAACAATGAGGAGGATGATTCGTTCCGGATAATTCGACGCGCTCGAGTGTCTCCACTCGCGCGACGGGGTGTCTTCTCGAAGCCGAGGTCGCGGGTTTGACGAGGGTTGACTCGCAGGCATCGAAAATACAAACTCAGCTAGTACTGAGCATCACTGCATTTTTTCTCTATTCTTCTTTTCTATTTGTTAATAACTTTAAATCTAAACAAAAATTCAAAAAACCGAGACTTAACCACAAAAGAGAAAAGCATTTAGATGAGGTATGCGAAAAATCAGACCAAAATATTCAACCGTGCGGCCGGAAACTGGAATTCCTTTTTCATAACGCTGATAAATCCCCTTAAGTGCTGCTGAACGGCGATGCGTTTGAAATCGCCTTCAGCCCACGTTATCGATAAGTATTATATTTTTTCAAAGTTTTTAATATTGCAAGAAAAACTATTGCGATTACTCCATGACCTTTTAATGCAAAATTTCACGTAGAATCCGAATTTCAACAAGTGAAATGTTCATCTTTCTTTTTCAATGAGTTTTTCTTGCATGATACGGAGAGGATACGATGTGGATACTATAAGGATACGCTGTAGCGTATCCGTTCCGTGCGTTCGGTCCGCCAGGGTAGGCTACTAAAATGTCACGGATTTAACATTGTACTTCGATTTATAACTCAGCAAGAAAACCTCAAAGTCGTGTCACCACTTTTACAATTCAAATGTCCGCTCCAAGGTCTGTAGTTGTGGAAAGTGCGCGCAACTACCCAGGTAAAAAATCTTTCGATTTTTTATTAGATTTTGGTGACTAGTAGACACCATATGAAGAAAAAGATGTGCTCCGAAAATTATCGAAGTATCATACATTCAAATATTGAAAATTTTGAATTTGATGAAGAAATGTCCACTCCATCATCGTACTTTACTCCAAGAATACTTGAAGCACACTCTTCTATGTTCACGGAAATTTAGCTGTATGTTGGGGCGAAGAAGTTTACCATGGATAAAGTTAATGTCGCAGTGCGCGCAAAAGTTATGCACAAAATGTCCACTCCAAAATTTCAGCGAAAATGTCCACTCCAGCGCCAGCAGCTGTGAAAATCGCGCACATCAAGACAGGATAAAAGTTTTTGCTGACTTTGCTGTATTTTGGTGGCCAAAGAACGTCCCCGCAAGGAAAATTATGTGCCTTAAAAATCATGTACATTTTGTAAAAATCAAAGTCAAAATTTATATATAAATGGATTTTCTTCAAAAGTTACAAGTCAACAAAAAAATTTTGTTTCACAAAAAAGTTCCGTTTTATTGAAAGGAATAACTATTGTCTTAAACTTTTCTTTAAGAATTTAGAATGTTTCGCAATATTACAAAAAATTATCAATTATTGGAAAAATATTACTTGTTTCCATCGAATTACACGTCTGAAAATATCTTTTGACAGAAAGGTTTTCCTATTCAAAAGGCCCAAAGTTTTCCGCAAACTAACATCATATTAGTTAAAATAAAAAATAAAAAATCAATTTCATATCAAATTTTTGACAAGTAAGTCTGACATTATAATAATAAATTTAACCCTTTTCTACCAAATTGAATTGCGGAAGAGTTCAAACAAATATTTCTAATTTTTCTTAAAAGTATTAAATTAAAAATAGTTTTTTAATAATAAAGAAATATATTTGATACAATTTTTAACCAACTTTCAATACAAAAATTGAATGAAACGTTAAACATCATTTCATTTGCTTACTTTATTGAAAGTAAATTTTTCGTGATACATCTTAATATAATTTCCAATACGTTTTATGTGAGTAATATGTGAGTAATTCGCACACTACTAAAAAGTATCCTGAGCATTAAAAAAGAAGAAACAAACCTCTTTCACCTTCAATTCATCAAATATCATTCATTAAATTGATTTTATGGATTTATTAATTTTAATATTTTGTGCAAACTGCGCGCGTGCGCAAAGATATCGCCCAAGCTAAACAATGCGTTTCTACATGTATGTAGAACGTAGGAAAAAAGTTTGAAATGTGTGCCTTGAGATTTGTTTTTGACTTTTTTTTTAGAGAAAATGACGCCTTACGTGGATATGCCCATATACGTACACGCGTTTTGAAAAATAACGTGGGGTTCTCAAGTGGGACGATGGTCGTGGGGGTTGAGGGGTTGGCTTTGGACCCACTCCTTCGGCTTGCGGGTTCGATTTCCGCCTCGCACTCTGAAAGAGCCTCGGTGGCCCATGCGGTCCATGCGGTGAACACTAGCCTAGCAAGGGAGTTACTGTTCATCTCCGGAGAGTCGTAGGACCGGTACCTCTAGAGAAAAAGGTTCTCTAAGTAATAAGTATTTAAGGTTGTTGCTCTTGGTGGTTCGGAACCCACCTTGAACTGTAGGTCCCCCTCCCGCCACCAAGTAAGTACGTGGGGGTGTGTGTAAAGGTATAGGGAAGAGATACAAGACAAGAGATATATAAGCCCTTAGGGGACACATTAGAAGCTTCCATTCCAAAAATGAGTTCTCTTCTAAACAAGCATATGAATAATTTAACTTTTAGCACAAAGTGCAGTAGAAACGCGTAATTAAAAAAAAAACTTAATTTTTAGAAACTTTCAAAGAAGCGGTTATTTTCAAACACGCTACAACTTTAAACACTATATAACTTCAAACATATTTGAGATATTTTTATCTACAGTGAACAGGGAATATGCTATTCCACAAAAACTAAAAGTTACTTTTTTTTGTCAATTTTGTCACATTTTGTTGTGACAAATTTAAAGTAGCATGTAAATATCTCGTAAATCGTAAGTGCTATACACAAACGAATAGAGTTTATGAATCCACGTGGAATTCCTTGTGCATTTCTACGTGAATTGTTTCAATTTATTACCCAAGTTCTACATAGAATATCATGCATAACCCCACGGTCCCCACGTGAAATTCTTTAACCCACGTGGAATCCTACGCAGTTTTGCACGGGAAATTCCACATGCATTTTTTCTTCTGGGAAATGACCAAAAATCCTGGATTTCAAATATACCTGATATTACTAAAATTTATATAAAATTTTTTTTTAAATTATGTGTTCGAATTTCATTGCTCATATGAAGTGCTGAGAAATTCTTAGGATCTTCTTAATGATATAATTCTTCAAATTGAATAATTAAATAATTAATCATAATTATAATTTGTAAGAATACTATACTATCGTATACAAATTCTAATTTTATAACCAATTATATGATCAACACGAGGAACTGGTCACTCAGAAATTAAGAAGTCAGACTAACAATGATTGCCACCGGAATATCGAAGTCTTCGCAGAGAGCTCCCTCGGACTAACCAGATTTCTTGTGACTTCCCATGAGACTGCATGCGATTCCCTAGACAAGTTAGTCGCGCGGTAAGTCACTGGTGTCGCGCCGACCGGCTGGAAAAAGTAAAGATGAGGTGGGAGAAAGACTTTTTGTGACTAACTGAGGCCACTGGGACAAACTTGGACTAATACCAAGCGACTGTGCAGTATAGATAGACGACAGATTCCTAATGACCGCCACACGGACTTCCGTAAGTCGGGAGTCACATGAAATCTCAGTGACCAGCCACTCGATCGAACACGAACCAATATTAGACGGTTGCGCCGCCATGCCACGCCTCCGGCCAACTTGCGTCGGTGTGTTCAACCTCAAAAACGAGGAAGAAGTATTACGAAAAAATATATAATAAAAAAGATGTGTTTTTGATACCCGCCCGACCAGCAAAACCATGGCTTCGCCTTGGCTTTGCAAAAGTCGGGCGGGCGATCGAATCTCATGCATCCGCTCAGCTGACCAAGAGCAGCAGCAGCGCTACGCGAGGTGGGCGGGAGCATGTGCTCAAGCAGGCCACAAAAATAAAAGCATCCGAGCTAGCAGCCGACAACGCATTTTATTAAATAACATTAATTATTAAACGTACTTTCGACTGGGGATGAAGAAAAATAGTAAGTCGTAACATACTTAGGGTGACCAGATGTCCTCATTTAGGAGGACATGCCCTCCTTTTCGCCAGCTTGTCCTCCTGTCCTCCTAAACTTTGGAAAACCCATCAGATGTCCTACTTTTTGGTCAAAAGACAAAATTAAACTTTTTTTCATCAAATATTCCCTACGATCGCGTTTTATATTTTTTCCCCTCCCCTGGCGAAAGTTTCGGATAGGAATTCATTCTGAACCAATTCGAAATCATCTAAATCATTCCGGAATCTATAGCCTAACCAGTCCGAGTTAATCTGAACCAATCCGAAAAAAGTTTTACATCTCGTTCGATCTAAATCGGTTAAAAATTGATCCGACTCAATCCGATTTAATCCGAATCAATCCGAACCAAATTTCCAATCCGAATGAATCCAATTCAATTCGATCTCCGATTCATTCGGGTTCATTTAGATTGAAAATCGGTTTAGGTAAATCCGGGTTCGGATTGATTCGGATTCTTTTGGATTAAAAATTTGGTTTTTCGGATTGGTTCTTCAATGGTGCTTTTACCATGAAAAATAACGAATTTCTAACAAACCAGTTGAATTTTTGACATGAAACTTGAATTTAACAAAATAGTTCAATTTTCAACAAAATCATTAAACTTTCAACCAAATAGTTGAAATTAAACCAAATTGCCACATTTTGAACATATAGGTTAAAAAAGGTAGGTTTTATTAAAAATTCGTTCTTCTTTTTAGTTAAAAAATTATTTGTTCAACTGAAAATATAATGATTCCATTTTTGGTTAGTAAACACATCTTTTTTAGTTAAAAATGTATGTGGGTAATTGTCAAATTGTAGGCAAATTTTAGTACCTACAGTGGCAATCATATCATTATTAGGAATTAAATATTTCATAAGGGAAATTGATCTTATCACATGTAAACATTTTTAATCCAAAAGGGGCACAATCACAAAAAATTCACAAAAAAGAGATTTGATATTTTAAGCTCAATTTTATAAAATCTTGTATTAAACGATATGCCTAATATTCTTGTATTTATTAGTCAAGTATAACTACAATATTTTACTAGAAAAAAAGACGTACGGTAATGACGTCTAAAATGGCAAAAATTGAGGGACAGACTTCAAGGCTTTTCCAATATTATTTATTTGACTTAAAAAATGTGCATACATCAAATTTATGTTCATGTAAAGTTTACAAACTTGATACGTTAAGCGTTTTTCAGGTTACTGTCTCAAAAAAAAGGAGAAAATCAGTTTATCCTTGTGCAAAGTGAGGTTGGGACGCCGTACGGTAATGACGTTTCGGGTGTTCATATATTAAATTAAAGTTAATAGGAGCAGAAAAGAAAAAAAGAACTGACCATTTCGTAGAGGATTATAATGAGAGTTTATTAAAATTAAAAAAAAAATCAGCACGAGTTTCTAAGTTAATGTTATATTACTGGGACTTCGAGTTTGCCTTCAATATGACAATTGAAGGGTAGAAATGCAAAAGGAGTCAAGTGCCAAATTTTCGAAATCGGGTTTATCAGCTCAAAAAATCAGATAAATTCTATTACACATGCCTTCCAAAGAATTTTTTTGGGGCATCATTTTTCAAAATTTGTGTTCTTGTGTTCACAGTCCGAGAAGCTTTTCTAACCACAAAGTAAAAAATCAAATTTCATTTTTCTCGACACTGGCTAATTATTTTTAATTACTATTGGGTCCCTTCCGCTCAGTACTGAATAAACTAAAACACAATTCCTCATTTTTTGGAAAAATGCAAAATTATTACTGCTATCGTCATTATTTTTAAGTTAAAACGTCAGTTTTACACCATTTCGAAGTCATAAATGGATTTTCAAATTTCGCGAAACTGCATGATTTTTTTTAAACAAACTTTTTGGAAATCAATTCGTCCATTCAATAGCTAGAACTCAAATTTTTAGTTTTTTCTTAAACTGCAAATTGACTCCATAATTAATGTTGAAAGATGTTAAAAGTCGATACGGACCCAAAATCTAACCTCGAAACGTGACCTGTTTCATTCAATTTCTCGAAACCGGATAGCTTTTTGTGAGCAAACTTTTTTTAGTTCGGTAGAGCATGAAAGTATCTCGAAAGTGCTTTCTTATTTTTTTCTTTAATGGTCCCACTGAATTTACAACATGTTTTTAGTCTCTCCTGAAAAAAGTGAGAAATGGCGTTTGACTCCTTTTGCATTTCTACCCTTCAATTATCCATGTATTTTGTTGAAAAATTGTATTTTCTTTCTTCTTCGTTGAAAATTGAACTCTTTCATTAAATTCATCTTTTTTGGTCGGAAATTCAAGTGTTCTGTTGAAAATCCAACTGTCATAAAAAAATTCGTCTTTATAATTAGTTAAATCAAATAAACCAATTAGTTAAATTTTAAAGCCAACAAGACGAACTTTTCGATGATAGTTGAATTTTCCACAGAAAAGTTAATTTTCTACCAAGAAAGATGACCTATCTACTATGAAGGTGAATTTTCATTCCAGAAGACGAATTTCCAACAAAATACACGAATTTCCAACCAAATATTCGAATTTTCGACTAAAAAATATCAATTTTCAACCAATAATAAAATAGTTAGATTTTCAGTTTTGTCGAATATAACAAGAAGGACTAATTTTTAACAAAATAGTTGGATCCTCAAACAAGAAGATCAATTTTCAACAGTGAAGATTAAATTTTAACAGAATAATTGAGCTTTCAAACCGGAAAGTCAATTTTTTTAAAGAAAAAGTTAACTTTAAAACTGAAAAAAAATTTCAAAAAAAAATGTGAATTTTGAACCAAATATTTTAATTTATAACTAGAAAATATTATTTTTAACCAAAAATAGGAAAGTTGAATTTTTATTAATTTTTTTTCTGAAAAAAGATCTTTTCCTTTCGCTCCGTTGGGAATCGAAACCTAAGAACTTCCGATTGCAGGTCCGGTGCTTTAGAGATCTGGAAAAGAAACTTTTTTCAGAAAATACACGCATTAAGTTTAGACGAGATGGACATACGAATTAAGAATATTGATTAAAAAAATTTTAAATTCATATGTCCATCTAGTCTGAAAAGACGTTAAAAATATATGTTATTCTCTGATGATAATACAGATCCCCTGTTAAATATTAAGTTCTGAAACTAATTTTCAACTAAAGAAGAAATAATTTTCAACCAGTTGAGTTTGAATAAGAAAGACGAATTTTTAACAAAATAGTTTAATCCTTAGTCAAAAGAAAAAATTTTCCACCAAAAATTTAATAATTACATTTTTAGATAAAAAAATTAATTTTTCACAACAAAATTTGAAAAATAATTAAATTTTTAAATAAATAGTTCAATTTTTTAACAAAAATCGAATTTTCCAGCAAGAAGATAAATTTTCTACCAAAAATGACGAATTGTTAACCAAATAGTTCAATCCTATAGGAGAATCTGGAAAATATGTGAATAAATATTTTTAAAAATTGATAATCCAACAAAAAAATTAATTTTGGTCTTATTATGGGATGGGGGTGGGGGCGAGGTTATGTCCTCCTTTTTTCACTTGCGCATCTAGTCACCCTAGTTACTATTGACGTCTTTTGCGTAATAATTTCTGGTCGCTCCTGCAACATGTTGCGGAGATCAAAATATAGGAACATCTACAAGCTCTCAAAGAAATTACTTACTTATATTATTTTGAAATACCTTAATTATCTACAAAATAGTATCACTTACCTTCATAGAACTAAATAAATATTAAAAAAAAAAATAGTTTAAATCGATATAACGCTAATTTAAAAAGGAAAGGAATAAAAAGACGTGCAAATAAATTAGCCTGACATAATACTTCATTTAGGACTTAGGACTTAGCAAATAATTAAAGTAATCGTATAGTACTCATTTATATCAATAGCAGTCTACGAACTTGCTAGAAAGCAACGCCATGCGCGGTTCTCAGTTTCACATAAATTATAATGAAAATCGCTTCATTTTTGTGTATTTACATATTAAGAGGAACATCATAAGAGGATGATTTCTGACTTTTATACCCTTGAAATGTCTTTATTCTCTTCGTGTGATCGAAACTGAGTGCATTATTTGGGTCATTCTCTGTCAATGTGTAAATTTTGTACGTGTAAGCCTCCTGGTTTCTAAAAATCAGAGTAACCTCAATAATTGACCAATAGGAATGCTTCCTGTATTGATACTTTATAAAAGCATTATACTAGTAATGCTAGTAATCCTTTTACGAAGAATATAAGTATACTTTATAAAAGCAATACTAGCAATGCTAGTAATGCTTTTTTGCAACACCCACCTCGAAAGTACTCCGTTCCGCGTAGCTAAATTATACGCGAAGTGACTCATTCCGGATAAGAATGCGGGAATAATATTGGCGCATGCGCAGTTCTATTCTTATATACTTTCCACATCAGCAGAATGTACGCGCATGCGCACTTTGCAGATGAGCAACTTTCCGCATCGCGACAATTCGGGGGCAACGTAGCAACAGCAGCGATCAGTGTTTTAATGATCGAAGTTTTGTTTTCAGGGTTTCGTAGCCCCCCCCTCCCCGGGGGCAAAAGAGCATAAATGCCAACATTTTTTTTCCAACAAATTTAAAAAATTTTTTTTCCAAATTTTTTTTTAACAAAATTTTCTTTCAAAATTTTTTTTTACCAAATTTTTTGTTCACATTTTTTTTTCAACATTTTTTTCTTGAAAATTTTTTGTTCACAACATTTTTTTTTTTTAATTTTTGTTCACCAAATTTTTTTTCAACAAGTTTTTTCCCAACATTTTTTTTCAACAATTTTTTTGCACAGCATTTTTTTCCAGAGCATTTTTTTCTATGCAACATACAATTAGTATTTTTCGATACCACCTCCTAACAACTTTCTCGGAAGGTTGTTGCAAAAAATAGCGTGTGATTCACGTGCGCACAGGCAATTGCTGACTCGTGTAATTTCAGCATTCGCCTTCAGCTCTTCGCACTCGTCCTCTCCGTCTCGTGCTTCGAGCCTCCGGCTCATGCTAAAAAATTTACACTCGTTGGCAATCGCCTATTTTGCGCACTTGTATCACAAATAGCTATTATAAAGTATCAATACAGGAATCATTCCCATTGGTCAATTATTGAGGTTACTCGATTTTTGGAAACCAGGGGGCTTACACGTATCAAATTTACACTTGCCGGAGAATAACGGATATATATATATATATATATATATATATATATATATATATATATTACGGTGGTTCAAAAAAATCTCCTTTTTTTTCTAAAGCCCCACATAAAAACTTCTGGAAAGTGTAAAAAGACGAATGTGAAAAGTAGAGCTTTTAATATTAAGATTTAGAGGTCGTTCATCGCGAATTTCTATTTCCCATTTAAATAGCATGTGCATTTTTTTTTGTATTTGGAGTCTTGTAACTCTCGAACAGCTTAATGAATTTCTAAGATCATAACATCTTCTTGTAGGGAATTCGACGCTCTACAAAAAAGGTCTTTTGTGATTTTTTCATAAATTTAATCCTTCAAAAGTCATTCAACGTTAAAGTTGGACTCATAACAAATTTATCGTTTTTTTCCTTAATTTTTGGCAAAAATTTGAAATTTATCAATAATTATCTTAATATTTTTTTCGAAAATTTTATAGTTCAAAATATACTCTCAAAAAATAATAATCTAACTCAAATCATCACATTATCAAGTTTAACGTTGTTTGAAAATTTGTTCTGCTTTTAATAACAAATAACTTTTAAATCATTAAACTGGATAATGTAATGATTTGAGTTAATTATTTTTTTAGAGAAAATTTTGAACTATAAAATTTCCGAAAAAACTATTACGATAATTGAGGAGCTTACTTTCAAAAGGGCACATATCCACTTATGGTTTTTGTTGGGAAATCGAGAAAAACGTTTTACAGCATTTATAAAAGAATTGGTTTTTCTGGGTTCCTACATTGTTTTGGTCCTAGGCCACGTACCCAAATTAACAGAAGTTTGCATTCTCATTATCTCTTTATCTCATTATCTCATTATCTCATTATCCAAAGACTGGATGCATGCTCCTTTGGTAGTAAAGCAAATGTTCAACTCACTTTTAATATAGGATAGAAAGCTTTTTTGGAGGAAACTGATACATAGGTTGATAGGGCTTATCCTAAAGATATGATTAACGCAAAAAAACAAAAAATTTTGAAAAGTGGATTTATGCCCTTTTGAAAGTAAGCTCCTCAATTAGTGATAAATTTCAAAATTTTGCAAAAAATTTAAAAAAACGATAAATTTATTATGTGTCCAACTTTAATCTTGAATAACTTTTGAAGCAGAAAATTTATGAAAAAATCAGAAGAGAACTTTTTTGTAGAGCGTCGAATTCCCTACAAGATTATGTTATGGTCTTAGCAATTTATTGAGCCGTTCAAGAGTTACAAAACTACAAATTAAAAAAAAAATTGCACATGCTACTTAAATGGGAAATAGAAATTCGCGATGAGCGACCTCTATATATTAATATTAAGAGCTCTACTTTTTACAGGAGTCTTTTTTACACCTTTCCGGAAGTTTTTATGCGGGGGTTTCGAAAAAAAACAATCGATTTTTTTTGAATTTTTTTGAATGCATGGCCAAATTTTTTTTCATGCTAGAGGGCAACGATCCCCCCCCCCCCCCCCGCAATTTTGTTCCAAATCCGAAAAAAAGAAAATCCCTAGTTTTTTTTTCTCCGTTTTTTTTTTATTTCAACTGCTGCCGGGTTTGACTTGCAGTTTCCCATGCAAAATTCATGGAAAAATATCATTTTTTTCAGTTTTTGAAATATTTGTTTAGGGTTTGAAAAAATGTGACGGGAAAGTATAGAGGCTTGTAGAGAATTATCTAGCGAAGAATTTTATGTATCGGACATATGGATTTGACACCCCTAACAGACCCCCACGAGTCCCTGAAAACTACCCTTATTATTATTATTATTATTATAGACTAGCAGTTCGAACTCGAAAGTTCATTGCCTCATCTACCCGAGACCGCCACACATCTCTATGCTGTGCATCCTCCATCCAGTTAAAGTAATCATGTCGTAGTTCTTTTAGATCATCCCTTACATTTTTCTCCCATCTGTTTCTCGGTCTGCGTAGAGGTCTCTTACCAATCGCTTTCCCTCTTCAAACTTGCGCCACTATTCTTTCATTTCCCATTCTTGCTACATGCCCCGCCCATCTCATTACTCTATTAATATTTGCTGACCCGTAGAGAGCATGCAGCTCATCATTATGCAGTTTTCTCCATTCGCCGGTCTCTTCGTCCCTTTTTGGACCATAGATTTTTCTAAGTACTTTATTCTCAAAAACTCTAAACCTATTCTCCTCTCCTTTCGTCAGCGCCCACGTTTCGCACCCGTACATGA
Source organism: Andricus quercusramuli (assembly GCA_932178445.1). Taxonomy (NCBI): domain Eukaryota; kingdom Metazoa; phylum Arthropoda; class Insecta; order Hymenoptera; family Cynipidae; genus Andricus; species Andricus quercusramuli. The sequence goes on from CAKNXH010063013.1 coordinate 28,948, forward strand.
CGACCGGCATTATTATTGTTTTGTAGATTCTTACTTTGATGTTTCTAGATAGCAAACGCGATTTTAATAGTGTGTTTGCTGCATAATAGCACCCATTGCCAACGTGCAGCCGCGCGAGGTATTTTAACTCGCTAACCCTTTCAAATGTCATATTTCCGGCAATAAGATCCCCGTCTTGATTACTTTGTTCGGATCTGACGACGGTCATATATTTTGTATGCGATTCGCTAACTTCCAAGCCAATATCTTTGGCTTTTGTGATCAAGATTTCTGCATTTTTAGCTACCGTTTCTTTATCATCCCCTAGTAAGTCGAGATCATCCGCATACCCAAGAATTTGTATTATCCCATTGGGGGTAGCACCGGTCGGATTCGCCTGCATTTGCCTAACCACGTATTCTAAAACCACCCTTAAAACCAGAAATATCAATTCTCCATAAAAACGACCTTTTGGGCACTGTATTCTCGTCTTTTTTGTATCTCAAATTATTTATATTGGTCTAGTGGAATATTTATTGATACTGCTTAATTAATTCCCATTTATTTAAACAAATGGAATTTGTTTACATTTTTTTTCGGAAATTAGTTTTTTTCCTGCAAATTATTACTATTGGCCTAGTGGAATATTTATTAACAATAATTGATTAATTTCCGATTATTAATTAAACAATTGGAATTTGTCATTAATTTGTTTCTCAAATTTTTTTCTTCATGAAAATCATTATTGTTGGTCTAGTAGAACATTTAATAACATTGATTAATTATTTTTTTAATATTTACACAAATTCCATTCGTCTCAAAAATGTTCTTTCCAAAAATTCGTTGAACTGGCAGTTTATTATCGTTAAGTGACATACATTTATTTTCAAATATTTTTCAATTGTTGAAACAATAAATTATTATTTATATTCAACTAATAATTAAGGTTGTATAATAATGAATTTTCGCATTTGCATTTCACCTTTATTATTTAACAAACCCTTCCTTGTTTCCACAAATTCAATTTATTCGCTTTTTTCTTATATAATCTTAATCTATATTGTCTATCACTGTATCGCGACATAATGTTGTTTTTTGCTATCTGGGAACTTTTTTCTATACAATTTAACCAAATGCAATAAAAAAATTTCAAAATAAAATGGAAAGTTCCGTTCGTAAACGGGAAGGACAGGTATAAAATTATACGCAGATGCAAGGATTTCTGCTAATGATAAGCCCATTATTAAAGATAATAAACTGCCAGTTCGACGAATTTTGAGACAAAAAACCCTTATTTCTTAAAAAAAAAATGTTTAAGAAAAATTATTCAAACAAATCAAATTTGTTTTAAACTTTGCAAATTAATTAACAAATGTTGATAAACATTCCACTAAAGAAATAATAATAAACTTTAATAACAAAAATTTCAAAAGAATATTATTTGAACAAATTCCATTTGTGTGTTATTTTTCCCAATGCATTTTACATGGGAAACTTCAAGTCAAAACCAGCAGCAGTTGAAATAAAAAAAACGAAAAAACAAAAATTAGGGATTTTCTTTTTTCTGATTTGGAA
>CAKNXH010063013.1:30601-97489 GCA_932178445.1 Andricus quercusramuli
TATATCAGTGACGCTGAAGTACGTAATTATGTGTATTATGCAAGAGATCGTTCGATGGCTGCGGCCAGCCCAGAGGAACATAAAATGCATGCGCTATTCGGCTATTATATGAATTCCGGTAACACGGATGATTTATATTATTTTTTAATTAAATCGAAAAGCCAGACACTTCACAAAAATTACATCTCTTTCCTTCAGCAGATTGTCGGTAGCATATTTCCCTTTCAATAAAATACTGAGGTAGCCCTTCGAAATGATATTGTCACAAATAAACAGTTTTATGTTTATACAGATATTGTCGGATAGATGCTTTGAAAATCATTTCTACTTTCTTTATAGAATCGTAGAGTGCTTAAAATCATATATTTGAATTAAAATTGTATAATTCTTTTGGAAAGAAAAATGTCAAGATGTATAATTCACGCTTTTCGAAGGCGAGAAAACGTAGCGCTCGTAATAAAAAAATTGTAAGAAAACTAAGGCACATTCAACGAGGATGATGACATTTACAATTTTGTACGCCCGCGTCGAAAGAAACTGCAGTATACATTTTTTTAACAGTGCAGGAGTTTCGGCCAGTGATGAAACAGGCAAGTCACAAAGTCATAATATTAATATTAAAAGAGGTTTCCATATACTTTCTAAACATTAGTTTGAAGAACCTGCTTCTTAATGCATTTAACATAGTTGCAAGTTTTATTTTGTAATTTTTGACAGAGCCTGCTTCTAAAATTTGAAGTATCGACTTGAAAAAGCTTTTGTAGTAAACGTAACTGTTACACTGTTTCTAGGAAAAGCGACGAAGATACTCGTCAGTGGTGCTCAGCTAACGCCAATTCGAATACTTTTATATTTTTTTGTATCCAAAATGTTTGATATAATGGAGATTAATGTTACGTGCGGCCGCGCGAGTTACGTCTGCTACATGAAAACAAGATGGAGAAAGTGTGAAATGACACTTTGAGGATCTTAACTAATTGTCGTCGGCGAACGACAAAGTTGTTGACGTTAAACCTCATGAAGATTGTATTTACATTGCCTCTTCTCGCTGAGCTAAATAAGGTACCACTATATCACATATCGCTTAAAAAAATAACTTAACACACACACACACACATATCCTTTCAATTAACTTCATGCGTAAGATTGATCCAAGGAGATAGCAATCTTGTTTCCCTTTTCCACCCAATTTCTCAATCGGCCTCGAAGTTCCTCTAAACTTTTGGATTTCGCTTTGTTAATTCTTTTATATTTTACATCTTTTGGTTTTGTAACCGACCTGTGATTACTCATCACCCTGTTGTAAGTCACCTGAAAAAAAACAAATATAAATTAGCAAAGGATTTTTAAGTTTTCATTCTATAATTCATTTGCGACTTACGTGCAGATGTATACGGGGCATTATTTTGACATTTTAGTGCTGCCGTACAAACTAAAAAGATACATAAGTCCAATCTTACTCGAACTGAGAAAATCGAGAAAAACCGTTTGCCCAAAGAACTCTTGAGATCGAATACAATTTTGAATAATCTAGATACACTATTTCGGTAAAAATAATGTGCTATTTCATATTTTGCAATACAAAATTGATTTTTTAAACAATTTCTATTCGAAAATGTACTTGCGTTTTTTTACTAGTCGCGAAAAGTAAAACATACAAGGCAAAAAGAACACAAAGGCACTTGCGGACGATGCCTTTATCGGAGAGCTCGAGCACGACCTCAAAACTGCCCTCCAAATGAAAATAGCCGTAACTGCATTTTTTATCAAAATTGAGTTAAGATCGTCAGTATACTTATGAAACTTCCCTTAATTTATATGCAAAAGGATACATTGAAATTCGGACGGGAAAGTATTTAATTTTTAGGAAATTGTTAACCCGTATCTGCAAAACGTATGGCTGCTACAAATTAAATTAGCCGTATCTGCGCATTTGGTGCAGCGCATGCGCGTTACGTAGTTACGGCTTTTCGCAATTTGACAGGCATGTAGATACACATTTCTACGATTTCCACCTGTTTTCCACCGGTATATGATTTTAAGAATTATTTTAGGTAATTATGAAGCTTTCCCGTGCAGAAATTGCCCAATTTGGTCCCGATTTCCGATGTGGCCCCGATCGGGTTTGCCACATTGTGGCTGTCGCATGGCTACTCTTGTGGTTCGGGTCGGAACCACATATCGAGAAAATACCAGCTGTAAATTGCAGCGCCATCTGCTGTGCCGACCGCCTGATATATCTGATGTTTTATTTTATATTTTCCACAATACGGTTCGGTTTTGAGTGTAATGTGATTTCAAAAATAATTAAAATGCCAAAAACAAAAAGTACCTTACGGGTACGGAAATATAGGTCAATTGCTGTCATTCCCTAGTGCGCAATGAGGATGAAGGTAAGTAGATCTATTAAAATCGGTCAAGCAAACCTAACCTCAAAATAAATTGAGAATAATAAGTTAAGAAAACTATATAAACATTAATTTAAAAGTAGGAACGTTAGCAGAGGTTACGTTTGTGATTTCACAAACTCTTCCTTTCGATTGTTTGGAAAAAAAGGCAACTTTGTACAAGGGTAGACAGCAAAGCCACGTGTAGCCATTTGATTCATTCGCTTAAGTTTATGTTAATTAATTATGATAATAATTCTAGTACAACCTGCTATACGAAAATAAGTTTACAATGAACCTATGAGCAAAGTAAACCTTTCAACGACAGTGAAACGTTCATGTAAGTACGTCTTAATTGGTACTTTCTCTCTTTCAAATTTCCGACAGTGCAATCGAGAAAGTTCACTTAATTTGAACAAATTTTTGTTTTGCTTGTTGCACAAATAACGCTTGGATATTTAACCGATCCAACATTCTTTAGTATGGTATTATTGTGATAATTGAGACAATTTCTATCTACAACATTAGTGTATTGCAAAGGTACGGATAGTTGATTTAGAATTTTCAGTGTCATAACCTCACTTTGCTAGTCTTTGTTGCATGAACAGGACTACAAAATGCTGAACACCTGTTTAATTTATATTAAGTTGGACTGAAAAATATGAAAAATGTTCTGTTTTGATTTTCTAATATTTTTTAATAAAGTATAAAGTTCTCAATTTATTGTTTATTTATAACTGCAAGAAAATTTAAATAATAGTATGGCTAAACATAAAAAAATAAAAGGGCGCTGCTCTGGGCCAGATCCGACCGTCCTTATGGATGCCCAGTCTGGCCCTGATCAGGCTAGGCGTTTCATTTCGAATCTGGCGCTGGAAGGATTGCCCGACTGGGCCCACATTCTGCCACATCTGGGCCCGACCCGCGCCACGCCGAAATTTCTGCACGGGTTTGACAATTGGTAAGTAAAAATACGTAATGCTGTGAGTATCTGCATGTAACTTTTTCTTTCTTTCTTATTCAGAGAGTACTTAATTAATATGAGAAGCAAAGAATTGTATCATTTCAGTTTTGTAGGTTATGTAATTGCTGGTGAAATTGTTCATGGTGCTTAATATAAAAATATCATCACAGATGAATGATTTAGAATACAAACGTTCTTGGTGCTACAAATGCCCTACACGATAAAAGCGTGATATTAAAACTAAACTAGCTGTGAATTCGATATCGGGTGTTTCCACTTTGTTTGTATTTATAATTATATGGTGCTCATTTCACGAGCACTTTGCTTCCCGTTAGCAAATGTATTTGCTTCCTCATAGAGGAAGCATTAGTTATTTTTTTCAATAATAGACAAACCGAAGTCTTCATTTTGCTCAATTCAAAAATAGAAATTTACCAAAAATGAAAAATTACAGAATAATACAAAAAATGTATTAAATACAAAGACAAATCAGAGAAATCAAATCTTGCGTTCGAAATAATAATTTTTTGAGCTGGAAAAGGGAAAGGAAAAAATCTGTCACACCCTATCCCTTTCCCAGCTTTATGATTTCTTTACAAAAATTGTCATGATATTACTCTATTTGAAAATTTATGATCAAAAAGTCTTTTCTATTCATGCATCAACATTAAATTATGTCGATGAAAAAAGTTTTTCTGTTTGAAACTGATGATTCAGATATTATAAATGAGCAGAACTTCCCTAATCTTTAATAAAGTGTATTATTATTATTATAGATCAATCGATTTGCCTCGAATCAAGAGATTTTTTCCGTTCTTGCATCTATTTTGAATTATGTTACTGGAAAAAGTTTTACTATGAAAAACCGTGTTTTCAAATATTATGCAATTTCACAATTTCCATACTCTTCAATAAAATGTATTAATATTATAGGTCAATCGATTCGTCTCGAATCAACACATCTTTTCTGTTCTTGCATCAACTTTGAGTTATGTTAATGAAAAAAGTTTTACTATAAAAAAACGATTTTCAAAATATATAAATTACCATAACTTCCCTACTCTTTGATAAAATGCGTTATTATTATAGGTCAATCGATTCGTTTCGAACCAAGGAAACTTTTATATTCTTGCATCAACTCTGAATTATGCTAGTGAAAAAAGTTTTACTATAAAAAACCGATTTTCAAAATATATAAATTACCATAACTTCCCTACTCTTCAATAAAATGTATTAATATTATAGGTCAATCGATTCGTCCCAAACCAAGGAATCTTTTACATTCTTGCATCAACTTTAAATTATGCTAATGAAAAAAGTTTTACTATAAAAAACCGTATTTTCAAATATTATGCATTACCATAGCTTCCTTACTCTTCAATAACATTTATTAATATTATAGCTCAATCGATTCGACTCGAATCAATACACCTTTTCTGTTTTTGCATCAACTTTAAATTATGTTAATGAAAAAAGTTTTACTATAAAAAACCGATTTTCAAAAGATATAAATTACCATAACTTCCCTACTCTTTGATAAAATGTATTAATATTATAGGTCAATCGATTCGTTTCGTACCAAAGGAATCTTTTACATTCTTGCATCAACTCTGAATTATGCTAGTGGAAAAAGTTTTACTATAAGAAACCGATTTTCAAAATATATAAATTACCATAACTTCCCTACTCTTCAATAAAATGTATTAATATTATAGGTCAATCGATTCGTCCCGAACCAAGGAATCTTTTATATGCTTGCATCAACTTCGAATTATGCGAATGAAAAAAGTTTTACTATAAAAAACCGATTTTTAAAATATTATTGAGTGCTAGATGGAAATGCAATCAATATTTTTAGAAATCCTTTGGTCAGTTTCAAGATATTAGTGACGAAAATAAGCTCTCCAAATTTCATCAATTTATCTGCAACCGTTTTCTAGTTATCGTGTTCACAAAAAAGCGTGACATCCACAAATCCACACACACATCCACACACACACACACATCCGGACAATTGCTTAGAACATTGTATTAGACATTTTTAAATTAGGGAGGGTTTAATTAAATGAATTTAAAAATTTTGAAAAATGTTACCATTACAAAGCTTCCTCTATGAGGAAGCAAAAGTATTATAAGTTTAACTCGTCCAACTTATAATTATTCCTACGCATGCCAAATAATACCAGTAACTTATCTTGAGTTATTTATAGCAAAAATGAATATGCTCCTTATTATTTAACGACTGTGTTATATTTACTTAAAAAATTTCTTCCTGTAAATAAAATATTTTATTCATGAACCACACTTTTTGTCCTTATTTAATTATGAAAATTTTTGTGTAAGAAATTGAAAGTTTTCACTAATATAATCTACACAATTCGCACTGAAAAAAAAGATTAGTTGGGACAACTAATAAAATTGTTGGGATAACTATTTTAGTTAGTAAATAATGGTACTGCTATTTAGTTAGTTGTGAGAACTATTTTTGTTAGTTGGGGCACGAGTAGTTGCCGTTACTATTTAATTAGGTAGACTAACTATTTCAGTTTGTCAAAACGACTGTCTGTAGGTAGTTGAACTTACTAATATAGTTTTTCATGTCTACTAACAAACTTGTAGGTATAACTATTTTCTTTTCGTTACAGAGAGTAATTAAAATATCTGTCACTAGATTATCGAAATCTGAATTAAAAAGATCACAGTCGGCATGCGGGCATCGTTTTTGAGGGCATCTTAGGGACGCTAATGTCAGTTCAGCTGATAAGAGTTCTGAAAAAATATCTCCCTATGCCCACTGGGATCTTTATAATTGCAGATGCACTTTGTAGGTTAGGATATCCAGTAATAGAACTTAAAACTCGTTTGATTTTTCAATTTCTTATACATACCTTCAAATGCTTCGATATAATCCCCGAAGCCTAAACTTTGCAACACTTTTGATACTTCCATCAATAAATGATTAACGAAATATCAAGTGAGCAACGAGTTATGACGGCCATGTCTAAACGTTCTCCCTCGTTTTACCGCATGTATGTTGGTACCTTTGTCGCATTCTCAATCGTACCAACCAAGGTAGAAAATAAAATAGTTATGCCACCTACTTTAATTCGTCAGAGAAATCAATTGATAGTGCAGATGACCAATTTATTAGTAACTCTGACTACTAAAACGTTACAAATGTAAACTAGTCACGAGCACTACAAACGGCTTCCTAAACCGACTACTTGATTAGTTGGCGTTACTAACTGAACAGTTGTAAGAACCAATGAATGCTTTACTAATAAAAAGGTAGTACCCCCAACTATTCATTTTTCTCAGTGCGTTGAAAGCCATTCAAGTTAAATTTTGAACGTTGCTTTTTATCCTAGAAACATTGTTTAATTCATGATCATAAGATATTATCTGAAAAATATTATGTCGAATTAATAATTTTGCTGTATGCAATTCAGATACGGTTTTCTCCGTCTTAACTTTTGAAATGTCAAAAAGCCGTGACTGAATTTACCAAACCAGCAGTTACGGCTATTGTCATTTGGAGGGCAGAAAATACAACACTGTGTGTTCAGCGGCTGTTCCGAACTTACCCGAACGATCGTCGCTAATGTATAGCCGAATTTAGCCGGGACTTATTTCCCATAGATTTCCGATCAGATTCCGAGCTATTTCGCAAGGCTAAAACATACGTAAGGGCAAGAGATTCTTTTCGTTTGTAAATTCGCTCCGCACTTGGTTACTTTTACAAGGCAAAAAAGGCACAAAGTTCTTTAGGTTCTTTTTGATTTGTATACTGATGACATATTACATGCCTTATACAAATTTTAGGACGCGCAAAGTACTTTGTGTATCGTTTTATGTTGTATTTTTCAACTTTTTCGACATTCCTCATTTATAAATAATATTTTTTTGCAATAAATATTAATAATTAATCATTTTTATTAACACAGTTAGACGCAGCTTTTTCTTACGAATCCAACGATACCCAAAACTCATTTTTCATAAAAATGTCACTTATGTATCTTTTTAGTTTGGACTGCAGAGTGGACATCAACTATTTCGGCCATTTATTATTAGAATTTCAAAAATAAATAAATATTTGATCTTCAATATTTAACTCTTTTGATAGCTATAGAAAAATGTTTTCTACTACAATTTCCATACGTTTTTTCACACTTTTTTAATTTGTAGTAACAATTTTTTGAAAAAATAAATATTTGACTTTTCAGAGGACGATACATTAAAAAATGTTCAGGCTAGAAAGGAAACTTTGTTTTTTTTCCTTCAAGTACCTTGAGATTAAAAAGTAAAATTTTATTTTTTTATCTGAAATAGGCAGAATAAGCGCTGTATCCCTGCCCGCGGAGCGGCAGTATAATAGCACTTTATTGTACTGCGAAGAGCGGCACGTAAAGTGACAGCAAGGAGGAAGAAGTGACTGAGAAGTGAAATAAAAGTGAAAGTAAAGAGTGAGAAGAATTCATTTTAAAACTGAGTTAAACTACGAAGTGGAATTTGGACTTATAACCTCGCCCCACGCGCGTGCTTACGCGGTACAATCAAGCGCCATATAACTGCCACTCCTTGGGCAGATACATTTGGGCTTATTCTGCCTATTTTAGATCAAGTATTGTATGCACCATGACAGTAAAGTCTGCATCCTCGTATAAAGTTCAACTTTACTGCCTAGGTGCATAATCTACTATTATTGACGAAAATAAATTTTATTTAACGTTTGCATGAATATTACGTTCATATAGGTATATAATGGTACTAAAGGTCAGCTCCACAGGCATGGAAAACACGGCCATATCCATGCATTTTTTATATAAAATACCGTATGAATCATAGGGGAGAGGGACTTTGTTGACTTACGTATGTTTTTAGTACTCCTCTTCGGCTCATGCACTCATCTGCGACTCGTACGGAAAATATAAACTTAACCAAAAAGACTCTCTTCTCCCCCTTGATGCGTAATAAACTATTAATTGCTCCAGTATACTATACCCAATGACGCTTGAACTCGCGCCCTGATATTTTTGAAGGAAAGACCCCAAGGTTTCTTTCTCAGGCAAAAAAATTAAAAAATCGTTTTTCTATGAAAAGACAAAAAATTTTAAACCTTCATTTTTGAAGGTCAAATATTTTTTTCGAAAAATCCTTATGACAGTGGTTAAGGTATGAAAAAAACTATTGAAAATACACGGGACAAACATTTTGTTGCCGCTAATAGAAGAGTTACAAATCGCCAAAACATTGTGTATTCTTAAAAACCACTCAAGGCTTGTTTTCATAAATTAACAAACAAAATTCCACTCTTTAACCGTAAAGCTCTCAAAGGGAAAACCTAAGCTATCTTTTGAAATGAGGAAATGAAAAATATGCCTTTTTTCCAAAAAAAAAGTATAATTTTTTTTGTCTTTCGAAAAAAGCCTAATTTGGAATTGCTCCGGTAAAAAAATGTTGGTATGGAATTGGTATAGGAAAACATCTGGGAAATCATATGGGAATGATCTCTTAGATAGTATAATAATAGTACGACAAATGAGACGATCCCATACTTCATGTATATTTGAATGAAGTATTGTGGACGTAGAGCCAAATATTGCTGAAGCTAAAGTATAACAATCTATGGTTTAAGTATAGGGAACACTCAGAGATATGTCCTCTTGTGACAAAAGGATGTTTCTTGACGTCAGGGGCGGTCAACTGCCGTGGGCAGGGTTGGTCAGTTACGCGTAACTCGAGTATATTCTACGTATAATACGTTATTGACGTAATATACGTCGAAAACAGCAGAAAACCGTAGAAAACTCCTGTAAGTTACGTTTTCAAGATATTCGAATTGTAAAATCAGTGTTGACAAGCACATATCCTCACTTTTAAAATATAATAATTATTAATAATTCTGCTGAATGCGTTATAGTAATTGAAAATAATAATTATGTCAGGGCTGGAATGAAATACCCAACATCATAATGGAATCCCATGGAAGGATTTGTTTTTTGAGCGGAAGAAGGAAGGACAGAAAACTTTCACGATGTGTCTTTTCTGCGATGAGATGTTAAAAAACATTCGTTTAAAACGTCTAGAAATCCACAGGTATGTAAATAATTCTTGATTCTTTCGATAGTAATTATTATGGATCATATTGAATAATATTATATATGTGACTATGCGGGGTCTCTCTCATTATGACCTCAAACTGCTTAAACATTTATTCAAATTCAAGGACTTTTTAAATATTGGCATTTGGCGCGAGAGTAGAAGACTAGAGAGGTAATATACGCGTAGAAAACCACGTATAATACGTGGAGTATTATACGTTACCAACCCTGGCCGTGGGTCGAAGCGGCCACGTATTATTATGATTACATTTACTTCGCAGACCATTTGTACGCGTGCTACTGTGGTCAGGGGACTAGCGGGGGAAAGGGAGTTTATATTTGAAAACACTTGAAAACTCAGGGTCGAATTGCCGCGTCAACGCGTACCGCCCGACAAAAGTTTATTTATACTAATATAAATTTGGTGAATTTGTAAAATGTTGTTAAATTTTATATCAAGGATGTGATAGTTAACGGTGTGTCGTTTTAAAGTGACATTGTACGAGGTGAACTTCTTCTGATGACTTGGGTTTGAAGTGCGGCGGAAACATAACCCAAACATTCCCAAGTCATCAGAAGAAGTTCACTTCGTAGAATGTCACTTTAAAACGACACATAGTTAACTATCACATCCTTGTGATATGAAATTTAACCAAATTTTACAAAGTCACAAAATTGAAATTAGTATAAATAAACTTTTGTCGGGCGGTACGCGTTGACGCGGCAATTTGAAACTAAATTTTCAAATATAAACTCCCTTTCCCCCGCTAGTCCCCTGACCAAAGCAGCGCGCGTACAATTGGTCTGCGAAGTAAATATAATCATAATAATATGTGGCTGCTTCGACCCACGGCAGTTGTCCGCCCCTGCTTGACGTGAGTGGAATTTCTTCTTAAATTTAAGGTTGAGAGGATTTTCATCTGTCTCAACAGGAATCATTTTGCAGTAAAAATTGTCCTTGTGCAACTAACTTCACCTAATGTTGCAGCCAAATAATTCTGTTTGTGTGAAAAATATATTCACGTCATTCCCCAGATGACAATCGTGCGAGGCACGTTACCCTCATGGCATGCGAGGCACGCGGTGCGCGTAGGGTGTGGTGCATATGCGTCGCATTTTGTGAGGCACGTATGTGCGAGGCATATGCCTCGCATTTTGTGAAAGGCATCTATTTATACATATAATATTATTACAGTGCAAACTCTGAATAAGCCCTCTCCAAATAAGACTGCTTCTCCTAATCTTCGTTCGAAAGTTGCCCCCACTACTTCGCCCATCATAAAATCGGGGGCGAACCTCCAAATAAGACCGCTCGTGGAAATTTCCTTTTGATCTTCATTTATGCTTTGAATAATAGTATAGTAATGAAAATTTAAATTGATTGTAATCAATTTCATTAATCTATTGTTAATACTTATCAATATAAATACATTTTTGAACAAAAATATTAATAAAAATGTTTAGTAACCTCAAAAACGGTAACACAAAGTAACATATTCAACAATCCTTGTTAAAAAATAATATTTTTTAATTCAATACTGAAAAAAATAGTATCCCATACAATTTTGTCAAATACTGCTAAGTACCTCTTGAAAATTACAAATTGAGTACTTTTCCTTAAATAAACATTTTACTTTACTCATAATACAATAAATATTTCACTTATTTAGAATTATATATTTAAAGTATATAAAATAATTCTTATTAACACGAATTCAACATCAAAAAACTGGATTAGAACTATGCAATCTATGTTAGGTTGCCATACTTTGCATGTGAAATTCATCGAGTGCAAGCGGTCCTATTCGGAGGTTGAGCCGAGAATTTCTCGTGGAGATTTCGGGCCGCGGGTGGGGGTGACTCATTTCTCGGAATTGTATTCCCCTACAAGCCCGAACACGGTCTTATTCGGAGGTTGCACTGTATAAGCCATCTAAATTATTTTCAGCACCCCGAACTCTAGGATGATCGGCATTGTTTGCCGACGCATGGTCGGGTGCTCTGCGCGTACGATCGTTTTGAACCGCATCTACAACATTTTGGTGTTTTGGTGATTTCATTGTTGTTCCCAGGAGCAATTAGGGAAAGGGTTCGTCCATCCTTGTAGAGCCCCGCGTGTAAGGATAAGGCTGATACTCTGAGAAGTCGCTCGGTATCCCAGAGTCACCGTTAAAGACACCTCACCCATGTGCCATTCAGCTTTCGGCACGGTTCTTACGCCTTCGCTTAGGGGTTATTCCTTCGGGACCATCCCTGGACAATTATCCACGACTACTTATTGATTATTGTACCCTGCAAGAAACGTAAAATTCAAAAGTATTGTTTCGCATTCACGATTCGCTTCCGTGAAGTCCGTTATGTGCCAGTTTCGCATTGGAGGTTAGCCGAAAACGTTTAAATGCGATACTTCTTATATAACATTAAATTCCTGAATGCGTTTGAATACGAAAGATAAACATTTTTGCACGCAATGCTTTTTAATGCGAGACTTCACATTCGTTTTAATGCTTTCTAATGCGACCGAATGAGAGAAAATTTCAGAGCGAAATGAAATCTTTTTAAATGGAGAGTTCGCATTACTTTGAAACCTTTTGAAAGCGAAAGAAAGAGAATCATTTTTTGATCGAGGTGAGAACTTTTCAATGCGAAAGTTCGCACATGTTTAAATACTTTTGAATGCGATAGAATGAGACGAAATTTGTTATCGAGTGAAAACTTTTTAATGTGAGAGTTCGTACTGGTTTGAATACTTTTCAATACGAATTAATGATAGAAATGTTTCGGTTGAGTGAAAACTTTTTGATACGAAAGTTTGCATTAGCTTCAATGATTTTAAATGCGATCGAATGAGAAGATTTTGCAAATTCCAAAAGATACACTCGAACTCCAAAGATACGAGAAGTTTGGGCATCAGGAACTCCAAAGATACGAGCGTCAAAGGGGCTCCCACTCCTGCAACGTTTAGATTTTGGGGGTAATGCGTGAGAACGCACACAGGCCTACTACGCGCACGCGCGCGTATGCAATTTACAGTGAACAAACATCGAATTGAAATCAGCGCGCGCCTCACTTTCGGAAATGGTGGGGGTAGAGGGGAAAAAATTCCGCTCGCATCTTTGGAGTCGAGACGCTCGTATTATTTATTCTACATTATTAAAAAAAAGTTTTACAATAAACAGGAACCGCTTCATTTTTTTATAATTTCTTAATATTTAGATCTCCCATTCGGCGTCTTGAAGTTTAATGCGAACCAATACTTTGTAATGCGAATCATCGACACTGTCGTTTAGCATTCAGCGTGATGAAGTGTAATGCGAAACAGTACGAACTAATACTTTTAAAATCTTTTTTTGGAAAAGAAAAGGGAATTGAATCGCATTCAAAATGTCAATACATTTTAATACTTTTCGACGCGACGTTTTTTGCAGGGTAACCATATTCAGCAGAAACCCTTGGTACAGGGACCCTCTATCCGCAACCCGAGGACGTGTTCGGTGGCTTTGTCATAGGCCCTTCGGTTCTATTACAAAGGAGTCGAAACCGAAACCGAATGGTGGAGGCGCCGGGTATATATATATATACCTAACAGCATGGCACCTAAAAGACCAAGAATAACAAAGGCATAAGATTTCCCCTCCAAGGATCCGTTCGACAACCTTATTGATAATGATAGTGGAGAATCCACAGACGAGGACTCAACTATAGTGCCTACTGGCACGGCCATGGGACAACAAGGAGTACATGAAGCGACAGAAAAAACGCCCAAGAAACTATGCATCTCACCCATAGTTATAACAAGGGCAATAACTAACTACACGGAAAGCATCAAGCGAATACAAAACTTCACGGAGAGTCAAACCACAAGGATGATGGTTACGAAAGAAGGACTGTCAGTTCAGGCCTTGTTAGGGGGCGGCCGCCCCGGCCGGTGCTAGATTCATTTATTTCCCTATTTAGAAAATCTGAAAGGTGCATGCTTAGATACGTTTGGCTGATTCATTATCTCACTTAAATAGCAATTTGGACCAAGTGAAGATAGAGTATGCGTAAATTTGAGGACTTTATTGCCCTACTATCAATTTTCTATACAGCTTCCCAGCGTGAGGAAAACCAGAAGGTGCTTAGTGCTTACCTGCCCCTACCTAATTCCAAATCATACTTGAAGCAGTTATGATTAGGTTTGTCAGAAAATCTCAAATGAAACTGAAGCAAGTTAGTTTTCAGTATACAGGTATTCGTCATGCTGTAAAGACAGTGCAAGTTCTAAGTGGTGCTTTTTTTTCATACATAAAGTTGGAGGCAAGTTTTAAAAAGTGTGCAGGAAAGTCAGCAAATAAATCAATGAGGTATAGAGCAAAAGCAGGGTTCGTATATGATTACGAATTTAGGTAATAAAATTCAAAATTAAATAATAGAATTGATAGCTGACCGTATAATAAAAGTAATTTTCACCAAAATTAGAAGAGCTAAGTATTATAGTATAATCATTGATTGTACAGTTGTACACCAGATGCAAGTCACAAGGAACGAGTTACTTTCATTATTCGCTTCGTCGAAATAAATTCGAAGGAACGAAATTTTGATATTCGTGAAGATTTCGTGGCTTCTCTCAAATTTGTGAAAAATGAATGTAACGGAAAATCATCCTAGTTTTTTGATAACAGTGGGACCTGAAACAGACCTAAAAATAGTTCGAAACATTCGATACGTATGTTCGGTAAAAGTGCACTGGGAGAAGTTTAAAAATACTAGGAGAGCTACTCAGTGTCGCAAGTGCCAACAATTTGACCACGGTTCTACGTGGTGTAGAAACAATCCAAAGTGCGTGTAGTACACCGAAGAACACCTCACCTCAATGTGCGATAAAAAGGAAACGGACCTAGAGCAATGCGTAAACTGCCGCGGTAACTATCCTGCAAATTATTCAAAATGCGAAGTGTACCTAAAACACTTACTAAAAATTGACCTCGGCAGAGGCAAGACGAAACACGTAAGCCATTCCGGCACGAAAGAGCTGCCATTTAATACACGCCAAGCCTTTCCTCCACTCAGGGAGAGTGGCCAGGTCAACATCAATACCCCGGAGGTGCTTACTAAAGCTGGAGCTGCCAAGCACATATGGGACAAAACCAGAGAGGTTCTTACAACCCCTCGAGCTGCCAAACACAGAGGTAGATCCACGGCTGAGGAGAATTTAGGACAACGAAACGCGGTAGATTTCTATGAGCTCATGGCAGAGCTTGAAAAATTCAATAGCTTATGCAACATAGGTAAGATGCTGAGGTTAGTTAAGGAGTTAAACTTAAGGTTAGCATTATGTTCTACAATAATGGAACGCCTACAAGTCTTTTCAGAATTAGCATGCGATGGCAGCGATTAGATCAGGCACTAATAATATTAATATTGCACACTGGAATGCAAATGGTATAAGAAACAGTCTCTCTGAGCTATCGGATTTTTTAACAAACCACCAAATCGATATTATGCACATCAATGAGTCTAGGTTAAATAGTAAAGCAAAAATATATGTACCTGAATATAATGTGATAAGGAAAGATGGGCCCGATGGGAAATCAGGAGGGGGGTTTCAATACTAGTTAAAATGCTTTTAAGATATTCTGAAATTGAAATTAATACGAAAAATTTAGAAGTCGCAGCCATTACGCTATCAGATAATACTCTT
Source organism: Andricus quercusramuli (assembly GCA_932178445.1). NCBI lineage: Eukaryota > Metazoa > Arthropoda > Insecta > Hymenoptera > Cynipidae > Andricus > Andricus quercusramuli. Next base: position 45,737 of record CAKNXH010063013.1, read on the forward strand.
ATAGTGTCAGCATATAATCCACCACAATTAAAGCTAGATGTCAATGAACTTAATCTAATTTTCAAAACCAGTAAGAAGGTTCTGATGTACGGCGACTTAAATGCCAAAAATATGGCTTGAAAATGTTACAGAGGTAATGCTAATGGGAAAATGCTCGAAAATGTTGCCATCAGAGAATTGTATACAAACGTAGCTCCAGACAATTTTACTCTTCATCCATATAATAACGCAGCTCCGAGCATCGTTGACATAGGTATAGCCAAAAATATTAATTTCGATTTAGAATTAGAAGCTTCAGATAAACTCTCCTCCAACCACAGCCCAGTTAAAATTATTGCGAACAGCCTTATTACTTTTCAAACGCATAAACATGATATCTTAAAGTATAAAAAGGCAAACTGACCAAAAATGGGAATTATTATTCATAATGACTTAGTATTAAATTCAAAGCTCAATACAACAGAGGATATAGACTGTTGTGTTAACTTGCTTGCCAGTGTCATCAATAAAGCCACTTATTCAACAATCCCAAGCAGTGGCACCCCTTGATGCTTGGCGCCCGGGGCGGATATAAATAATTTTCGAAGAATTTATCAAAGAACGAATAGCGATGCTGTACGTAAAATTAAAAATAAGTTAGCAAACAAAATCATGAGAGAATTTTTCAAATTTGAAAATTCTAACTGGAATGAAAAACTTATCAACTTAGAAGTTGAAAACAATAGTCTCTGGAAAATGGCAAAGTGCCTTACTAAGAAAAACAAAAATATAATTCCTATGATTCATGATAACAATGGTCCAATAATTACAGACGATGATAAAGCAAATACTTTAGCAGCCCATTATAAATCAGTTCAGCACTTGACAAAAAATATGGGGGATGATGACACCGAGGAGCAAGTCAATACAAAATATAATCAGGTACTAAAAGAATCAGTAGGTAAGAATGATATAATTCTAGTCACTCCGATTGAAATCAAAAAAGCTATTATGAAGACAGGATCGAGGAAGACAACGAGGCTAGATGGGATCCAAAATATAATTTTAAAAAATCTGCCAAAAAAGGCATTTGTTCAAATGACATATATTTTTAATGCCTATTTAATGTTAGCATATTTTCCAAATCAGTGGAAGACTGCTAATGTCTTGCCCTTTCATAAACCAGGAAAGGATAAATACACTCCAGCTAGCCGTGCTCCTATTTGCGTCCTAACCTGATTGAAAAATAGTAAATTTAATGAATTCTTATGCTTATTGATTCGTGCAGAGTATTTATTTTATTATATTGACAAGACTCTACATGCGCGCCCATTCAAATATGTGTTTTATCGAAATTTAGAAATGTAACACGAATTTCATTTTTCATGTTGCGCGCCGTAAGTGGCCATTTATGTTTACCAGTGCGCAGAGAGAAGATTCTTAGTAGAGCGGACTGTGAAACGGACTGTCAATTTCGTCATTTTTGCAGATCCGGAGAAATAATTACCAGGTAAGTCAAGCGTAGTGTGCAGTCCAGATCAACAAGCTATTCAAAAATCCGATTTCATCACGCGAATGTTCAGTGAAATATTAATTTCTTACAATAGTCGCTAAGTAGTACAAGAAAATTTTGATGTACATGCGTGCGACCGTATGTTGAAAATATTCGAAATAATTGAATTGTGAGTGTATTTGTACTGAAAATTGTCGTCAGTGATGAGAAAAATATCACTTTTTCCCTATGCACTGTTTTTTGTCTGCGGTAAATGCACGCGACAGGCCGGCAGAGTCAGCATGCGACCGAAGGGCGGACAACGGCAGACAACGGTCTGGCACATTAGACGCCCGTCGGGCTTGCAAACGGCGAGGAGCGACGGGCCTGCGACTTGCACGACCGCTGCAGACTGATAGTGCGAGTAGTTTGAGATCGAAAACGCGCATGCGCGTTTTGGATCAGCTGTTCTTGTCGTGTTTCATCTCGTGTGACGTTCACACCCGTGAATTTTCGCTCGGATGTGAGTGAAAGTGTGCGATTTGCAAATAATTGTTCATGTTAGCTATAAGAAGATCATAGTTTGAAAAACAAATTGAAAAAAATTAGAAGAATTTTTTTAAGTATGCATGCAGTTTCCTAACATGAGAAACCGCCTATTTCTATTTTCTGGATTAAATTTGTTAGCAATTTTTTGCTGTCGATGTCCCTCAAATCAACAAAATTAGCAAACAGCACGAAAGGTAATGAAATTCTGCATATAAAAATATAAAGTCCAAGTTGAAAGAAAAATGTCAATATTATAAAAAGATATATCTTTTTATAATATTGACATTTTTCTTTCAACTTGGACTTATTATACGCAGAATCTCGTCATCAACTTTCGTGCTATTTGGAAATTTTTATTTTATTTACATAAAAACAGATTTTTTAAATTTTAATCTACTCGCACACTCAGCCTGCATTTTACCCGACCGTCGGTTATGCAGTTCGCCGGACCGTGTCGCTCCCGCCTGTCGGGCTGGCATATAGAGATCAATGGTGTGCACATTAAGGTGCATATCTGCCGGAACGTTGGTCCGATCGATAGGACCGCGGGCCGGCAGATCGCTTGCAGTCGGCGGGCATTTTGCTATCTGGGTATAAAGTGACATAAGCTTTATCGGAGTAATTCGAGTCTATCATAACCTTTGAAGAGCGGACGCAAATGGCTTCCTAGAAATTTTGTCCCTATTGGCGACCGAACGATTCATTATCACTTGGACGCTAAATAGTACAAGTATCAGTTTGCATCTGGTCGCAATTAGGGGCACCACGCGGGCGCAAATACATCCAAGAACGAATCAGGTGGTCGCAACGACGTAAAATGACAGCCTTGCGTGATTTTCGATTTTTCCGGTGCACTTTGTAGCAATTTGTTCAAACAAAATTTATTTTCTATATAATAATGTATGTTCTTAGATCAGTAATAGTTTTTTTAGCGAATCGGGATGTATTGCACTTGTTTATTGGTATTCAATTCTGCCGTAACCCTTACACGGACGCTAATATGTGCATTTCAAAAGATAAATATAATTTTTCCTGGTCAATACAATTTTAAGATGAAAATTGAGGAACTTTAAATTTCAAGTATTTAAAACTGAATTATAAATTTAATAATCTCAATCTTTAATCTCTTGAAAGAAAAAATTCAAAGACATACAAATGAACAATTTTAATCACTTTAAAGAAATAGCATTTAATATTAAAAATGTCGAATTCAATCCTTCAAGATTATATATTTTCTTTTTAAATTGTTACTCATAAATACTTGCTCAATTTTTAATTTTAAATGTTAAAATTTTTTTTTTAATGTTTCAAAACGAAAAGCATTCAAATTTAAATCTTTTAAAATTGGAAAATTTCAATGTGAAAGAAAAGTATAATCCTATTGAACGCGTAATAAAAATAAATAAGAAGTCATTGTTTAGATAAAGTAAGCATTTATTCAAGATCTGGCACCGTGCGTCCTCTAAACATTTTTTTAAAACCTCAAAATCATTGAAAATCAGTTTTAAAATTGCTATCAGGTTTATTCGTATATTGATGTTATTGCAAACGAGATTCTTCTTAATCGCCCTGTTACACAGAATCTGAAAAGGAACTCAATTTCGAGAGAACTCTAGAAAAATGTATTGTGAATTGCACTGCATAATAGGGTCGTCGTTCTTTGCGTGGTATTTTTTTTTAATTCATTTGTTCCCACTGGCAGAATTTTTTATAATGCACGAAAAAAGGTTGAACTACAAATTTGAGCCAAATCGGTTAAGCTTAGTTAAGCCTTGACGTTTCCGATATGATTCACAGTACCGGCGGAAATTATCTACAGACCTATTTTTCGAGCTGTTGGTAAAGTGCCTTAATTTTTATAATAATAATTGAAATTTTTTTACTTGTAATATCGCGAATCGCAATAAAATTCTGCGTCCAATAAGTCGAAGCTGAAGGGAAAATGTCAATTTTATAAAAAGCTATTGAAAAAAATGTCCATTTTCGATGTTTTCGAAAAATTGGAATAAGTCTGGAAATAATTAACACTTTTAAAAGTTCGGGTTCATTTTTAAATTAAGTCTCCTAAGTAGTTTCCTAAATTGTTGAGATATATAATAATGTTTTCCCTAGATTCTGCCCTAAGTTCGAATTTCATACAAAAAAGTCGCAAAATTTCCAACAATGATTGTACTCACTACAAGATTTTTAGAAATTCTAAACAGCAATATCTTTATAATTATTACTAAAATTTATTAAAATATAATAAATAACGATTTGCAAATATTTTAAATTTGGTAACTTTTTTGCGCCAAGGTCAACCCTCGGGTAGAATGTAGGGGAAAATTCTAAATATATCTTAACAACTTACAAAAATACTATATAGAGACTTATTTTTGAAATGAGCCTAAGAACTTAAAAAAAGGTTATTCAAATTTTTCGAAAACATAGCAGTTTCACGTTTTTGCAATATCTTTTTACAAAAATTGACATTTTCCTTTCAACTTGGGCTTATTAAATGCAGATTGTTCGAAAACATAGCGATTTCACGTTTTTGCAATATCTTTAAAAATTGACATGTTCCCTTCAACTTGGGCTTATTAAATGCAGAATATTATTAAATTACGCGCTATTGAGCGGAATACATTTCTATGTCAATATTATAAAAATTGAGGCACATTAGCAAAAGCTTAAAAACAGGCGTGTAGATAATTTCTGTCGGTACTGTACAGTGTACATGGAGAAATTGCGCAAAAATGAAAATCTACATAAATTGTTCATTTTTTATTCAGATTGATCCTCCACCTATAGGACCGATATCCTTATCCGATGTTTAAAATATCTTAACAATCCAATACTCGAAATTTTGAGAAATCATAAGTATTTTTTACTTGAGACCAGCAATTGTGAAAAAAATTAATAAGTTTTTCTAAAGCGAGTGCAATATCTCATAATAAAAAACTGTGAGAAAAAAAATCTATGAACAAAAATAGCCCTTTTTGTAATTTCTAAAGTTTTAAGTGAAATATTTTTAAATTTTCCATAAATAAAGAATTTGCTTTAAAAACTGTATTATAATTCAAAAAATCCAAAAGTTTGAAAAAGTCTCAAATGACGGCCAATAAAAAATTCAAAAATACTTTATTTCTGCAGTTTTCAACGAAATTTTATTAAACTTTGCAGAATAAGAAATTATGATCCAGAGACCAAAAGATAGTCTGAGAAATCCAAAGTAGCGGCCATATCATCAATATCATATATGTTATTACATTATAAACATCAGATTTTTATATTTTTATATGCGAATTTTCTTAAGATGATTTAGAAATCAAAGCGAACATAGATCATTTAAGTTAAAAGCTAATGTTCTGCCATTTTAATTTCGGGATTTGAAATTATTTTGTTGAAACCTGTAGAAAAGAGCTTCTTTAGTTTTTGTTTGTCCGCCATTTTTGAATTTTTCTCAATTTTAGCTTGTAGAAATATCATGTAATTTCTGAAGTAAACTATTTTGTGTTTGTGAAGTTTAAAAACATTTCGTTAAAAACTAATGAACTATTTTTAGATTTTCAATTGGCCTGGGACAAAACTTTATTTATGTTATATCTTCGTATTAAATAATAATTATTGTCATTTTATTATTCCATAAAATAGTAATGAAAAAATTAAAACTAATTTCTAATACACTTATATAGAAAAAATTAGTTTTTACGAAGATATTAACAAAATAGGGCAAAAATTGATCAAATCCCATGCATTTGATCCTCCGTTTTTCCCTCAGCACTCAATGAAATGAAGTTAGCTGACGATGAAGTGAAAATGTCTGATTCACATCGTATCACATTTTATACAGAATTTTATTCTAGTTGAATAGAAGTCAAACTCTATAATTTAAATACATTGATTGTTTGCTTCAATTTTCTCTTTTTTTCCATCTCACGTTTATTTACAACTTCTTATATTCTTTTATTTTCAGTTCAGTATTTTCCAAAGAGGTAACCAGTACAGTTTTATTTTATTCGCTCTGATTTATAAATAGAAGAAAAGGAAGAAAGTTGTGCACCTGAGCTTGTTGACTTTCGTCCCTGGGCCTTTCACTGGGTGGAGAATCTACTTCTTGAGCAAGACGTTCGAAGCTACCGTAAAGATCTTGAAGTCGACCTTTTCCAGAACCAAGACTTTTCGCCCTCCTGTCATCACATTCTGAATTCTCAGTCGACTCCGAAGGATCTTGGTTATTTTCATTATCTCCATCTTCTTCTACAGAATAGACAGTTTCTAAGACTTCAGGTCTTCTAAGGTATCCATTGCATCGTCTCATCGATGAGTATTTATTAGATGGTTCCACTGCATCTGACACTGATCGGATTACTGTCACGTCGGTTATATTGGAACGAAATCTGAAAGAAAATTACCACTGACATTATCTGCTTTATTGGATACAAGTTTTTCAGCAGAAAAGCAAAGAGAAAGTGTACACTTTTTATGTAAAAGAAGCATGTAAACAAATTAAATGACTCTAATAGTCCTTATTTTGGATAGATTTTTTAACCAAAATTGGCATTATCAAGGTCATAAAGTATTATAGCAGCCTCTGATGGCATGTAATCAGAATTAGCATTCTAGTGTCCTTTTTAAAAAGTGGATTGTTATCAAAATGGTTTTATTTATACAAATATTTTCTTTTCTTATCAGTGATACATAGGTATCCCATTGTGTCTTTTATCATTTCTCAAAATTACAGATTGATACCCAGTCCATCGATGTTGGGGTAAAATACCAGGCTTTGTTCTATATGCCAAATTAAGCATATAGGGCTGTAACCATCTTAAGCCTGAAAGAAAAATAAGTTTCCTAATTTTTGTAGGGTTTCGTAGAAAACCCTTATGCAGTCGGCAAAACAGCTGTCCATCCGTTACCACGCCTGCTGCAAAAACTATTAGGTCTACAGACTTCATTTTTTACATGGAGATTTGTTTTGCGTGTCTAATGCAAGGAAAATTACTGAGAACCCTGAGAAAAATGCTCAGCATGGTGTTACTATGCAAATAAATAAAAAATGTAGCCCTTTTTACTCAAAATTACCCTGTTAGGTGTTCTAGCGCACTAATTATTAGCTTTACCGACTTAATAATTTGCATGGAGATGTGTTTTGCGTGTCTCATGCGAGGAAAAGAACTGAGAACCCTAAGGCAGATACTCATCACAGCAATTGCTATGCAAAAACATGAAAATGTAACCCTTTTTACTTAAAATGACCCTGTTAGCACGCCTAGCGCAAAAGCTATTAGGGCTGATGACTTCATTTTTTGCATGGAGATGTGTTTCATGTGTCTAATGCAAGGAAAAATGCCGAGAACTCTAAGGCCAAGAAGAACCCTACTAGAAAAAAGAAAAGACGTGAAGAAAGAAGAAAGAAGAAAAAACTTTATTACTAAAAACCTCCTAAGAACCCTACCCATCATAGCGTTACTATGCAAAAACATGAAAACTTAGGCCTTTTGATTAAAAAGTTCTCAGAATAGACTTAAATTTGGCTCAAAACCAGTCGGAAAATTTTTGAAAAAGTAAAAATTTTCTTTATACATCGAAGACAAAATATATGACCGTCGCCAGATCCGAACAAAGTAATCAAGACGGGGATCTAATGGCCGGAAATATGAAATTCGAAAGGGTTAGCGAGTTTAAATACCTCGGATCTATTATAACTAGCGAAAATAAGATTAAAACGGAAATCAACGCGCGGCTGCACGCTGGCAATGGGTGCTATTATGCAGCAAACACACTATTAAAATCGCGATTGCTATCTAGAAACATCAAAGTAAGAATCTACAAAACAATAATAATGCCGGTCGTCATGTACGGGTGCGAAACGTGGGCGCTGACGAAAGGAGAGGAGAATAGGTTTAGAGTTTAGAGTTTTTGAAAATAAAGTACTTAGAAAAATCTATGGTCCAAAAAAGGACGAAGAGACCGGCGAATGGAGAAAACTGCATAATGATGAGCTGCATGCTCTCTACGGGTCAGCAAATATTAATAGAGTAATGAAAGCGCGTAAACTAAGATGGGCGGGGCATGTAGCAAGAATGGGAAATGAAAGAACAGTGGCGCAAGTTTTAAGAGGGAGACCGATTGGTAAGAGACCCTTAGGCAGACCGAGAAACAGATGGGAGAAAAATGTAAGGGATGACTTAAAAGAACTAGGACATGATTACTTAAACTGGATGGAGGATGCACAGGATAGAGATGTGTGGCGGTCTCGGGTTGGTGAGGCAATGAACTTTCGAGTTCGAACTGCTAATCTATAATAATAATAATAATACATTCCTAGGATCAACGTTGAAAAAATTATTCAAAAATTTAAGTAAAAACCAACGTACGAAATTGAAAAATTTTCAAAAAAAAGAAGAATCTTAACCGTACTTGTTCCTACGAAAGTGCACTTGTCGCCGGATTCATGAAATAATTTTTATGAGATAATAACAAGATGGTCAGGCAGATCTCACCAATAACACTACGTACGTCACTGGAACGTCAACTGTGCCTGCTGAGGATGATTTAGCTAGCGTTAGCGATTTTCAGCCAAACAACTCAAGAGAAGTTCCGAGGTAGAGCATCAACTAAAAAAGTCAGAACTTCTCTTGAGGTGTTTGGCTGAAAATCGCTAACGCTAGCTAAATCATTCTCAGCAGGCACAGTTGATATTCCAGTGTTAGCGTTTAGTGTTAGTGTCACTTTTTCAAAAATTTTCCGGTTGGTTTTGAGCCAAATTTAAGTCTATTCTTTGAACTTATGAATCAAAAGGCCTAAATTTTCATGTTTCTGCATAGTAACGCTATGATGGGTAGGGTTCTTAGGAGGTTTTTAGTAAAAGGGTTTTTTCTTCTTTCTTCACGTCTTTTCTTTCTTCTAGTAGGGTTCTTCTTGGCCTTAGAGTTCTCAGCATTTTTGCATAGCAATGCTGTGATGAGTATCTGCCTTAGGATTCTCAGTACTTTTCCTCGCATATCCCGTGCAGAAATTTCAGCGTGGCGCGGGTCGGGCCCAGATCTGGCAGAATGTGGGCCCAGTCGGGCAATCCTACCAACGCCAGATTCGAAATGAAACGCCTATCCTGATCAGGGCCAGACTGGTCCCCACCATGGGGCACTCTGGCCAATCACAGGCATCGTAGTGAATACATATATGGGTAATATTCACGAAACTGTACACCTTTGCGGCTTCGGCTATTACACATGGAAAAAAGTCAAACCAGGTATTAGGCTTGTAATATTTTATCGTGCAATAGCTTCATCAATTTTTTATCAGGAAAGCTCCGTAATTGTCCCAAATTAAAATATTTTGCGCAAATCCATAAAATTTATTTCACTAAGTTAATGTTACCTTCCAGTATCTATATTATTTGAATCCAAGTATATAGTTGATTTTTAAGTGCGCTGCAATGTTACAGAAATTACTATTAAAGTTTCTAAATAAAGCGATGCACTTTGTCACATCATATTTCAAATAATTTGGTTTATTATACTTCCTCACGATTTTCAAATCTCGCGGTTCATTTAAACGTCATCTACTGACATTATTTCGAAGACTGACTCTCAAACTATCTAACCAACGCTCGATGGAATTTTTCTTGTTCGAAATCATTCGTCAATTGCGATGTTTTGTTTAAAAAACAGTCCGTAAAAAAAAACGGTCAGCTCCAAAATGCAATAAATCGCTTAAAGTAAGTTAAGTCTATCAGTGATTTTGAGTTTATTTACAGTTACAGTCTAGACACAAACAGCCGGTGTGCGGAAAAAAGTAGAAGTTAAGAAATTCAAGAGAAAAATGTAGGTTTAGTTGCAAATGTCAGCTCCATAATGGTCAGCTCCATAATTATAATATTACGGTTTCTAATAAAATTTATTAGGGTGGCCTCCCATGGCAGCTTCAAACTTGGCGCGAAACGCAGAACCGCAAATCACCAGCCATTGCAGCAAATGACTGTGTTTCGGTGGATTACGAGGGGAATATCATTGGCTGAATTATCTAGTGATTTGACGTTTTGCGTTTTGCGCCAAGATTGACGCTGCCATGGGACGTCACCTTTATTGCTGGTAAAGTTTGCGAACATTTTTCAAAATGACAATTAAGCTACACTATATCCAAAAAGATATGTGTAAAATCAAGAAAAAGTAAAGCAAATGTTAAAAATGATCAACCTACAACTCAGAGAAAAAGTGTACAATCCAAGAGTCTCAAATCTAAAAAAAGACAAAAAAAATCTGCAAATATTGATGCCTCAGCAGTTCGATCAAAAAAACTTGGTATGAAAAAGAGTTAGAAACAAGTTATTATCTCTTTTCTGCAATTACTCAGTTCAGTTTTAACTAATGAACTTATCATTTTTTAAGTTAAATAAAGGCCTTTAAATAAATCATCATATTGCTCATTAACTCTAATTAAGAGTATTATAATCTTTAGAAAACTGTTGTTTTTTGTGTTCGAGCGGCCAAATAAGTTACTAGAGTTATCATTAAATGTTAAAATACGTGTAGTTTAATCATTAAAATCTTGAAGTTCTGTTTTGTATAGTTTATTTTGAATAAATTATATTTTTGTATTTATTAAATAGACTGAAAATTTCTTCACGTGTCGCTTCTACAAACCTATAACGTTTGGATTTAATTATGAAGCAGCGAATATTGGAGAAACTAAGTTTACTCATCCACATTTTATGTAAAAAAATGTACTTGAAGTTGTAATTATTCATCAACCTCTGATAATTTGATTTTTATGCTCAGTATTTATAATATTATATACTTTACTTTTCATGTGCTTCATTTTTTGTTTTGCACTTTATATTATCAAAATATACTAAAGAAATGCATAGTATATGAAGAGAAAATCGAATTAAAAGTATTTTTTAAATCGAGAAGTCTATTTATAATGAAAACACACTGATTCGTACAAATGGTCAGCTCCGTAATGTGAAGTTTTTGAAAAAGTGTCTATAATAAATTGTTTTACAAGGTTGTACTGAAAATAATGCCTCATTTTCGTAAGTAATGTACTTTCAAAGTAAAAAAAAATATTTACTGCGCAAAAAAAATGCAATTAAAAATTTTATGATTTTAGTTGCAAAACTGTACAGTTTCGTGAATATTACCCATATAAGAACAACATAACCTGAAACTTCAGTTTCAGGTCAGCCTTGAAGAAGTGAACTGCAATGTTCACGAAACATCAGCAACATTCATAGTTTCGCACACGATTGAAACCCAAAAAATCTTTAAATTTTAAATTCTAAATTTAAATTTATTATAATGAATCATCGTGAAAGTATCAAATCTATTATTAAAGAACTCTATGGAGAGAGTTTCCTTACTAAAACTAACACTTTTAGTAAGCTCAGGTCTTCTCAAGCTAAACTACTAACATCTTTAGCTTTCTTAAAACGGTGCACAGTGGGCTAAAGTGAAAAAGTTCGTGACAAAATCGTAGAACTTTTGATAGGAATGAGCTAGGGGGATGATTTTTTTTTGAATTACAGATAAATAACTATAGAATAAAGGAAAAATACGGAAAAGCTGACAGAATATATTTTTGACCTTGAAAATGTAGGTTAAGTTTGACATTTTTTGCCAAAAAGTTGTGTTATTTGATACCATGCGCGCCCAGACATTATAATTAACATGCCACATATATTTTTTCATAGACTTTGTCATGCCGAATCCGAATCTAGGCTTTAAATTAGCCTAGGACTTTCTGTTCGCGAGAAAAATGCAATTGAATTATCTATTTTAAACCTCTGTGGCACGAATGATTTCCACTAATGTAAATTCGACTATTTGTCGTATTAAAGAGGTTTTCGGGTCGCTGACTTCGAATATGAAGTCGAAATGTCAACATTCAAAATGTCGGATCCAATATGGCGGAATTTCAGTGTACTAACATAACCGATTTCATTAAAAATCGCTAATCGTGTGAGTTTCATGCAGCCGACTTCAAATCTAGAATCAAAATTCTAAAATTTTGAATGGCGGATCCAATATGGCGGACGAAGCTTGTAAAAATAAAGCAGATTTGATTGAAAAATATGACCTGGAGGTTTTTTTAGGTCTCTGAGTTCAAATCTGAAGTCTAAATTTGAGCATAAAAAATAGTGAATATTATAATTCAACCTATTATACTTACTGTTTATTTTATGTTAGTATTACATTCAAAACCTTATTTTGCTTACAAAATTTTTCGCAATGCTCTTTAACTATCTTTCCTTCAATTTAAAAAAAAAAAAATAATCCTCTCAGTTCCATATTGTTCTTGATGAAGTGTGACTTTTACTTAGTGAATGGATGCATTGCTTTCGCTGTTACTATATTTTCTTTCATCATCACTTTCGCTAAAAAAATATTCGAAATTGAATTAGGAATAAGTAACGTTTATTTATATGTTTAAAAAAAAAATGAATTTCATTCTTACTCGCTTTGAACAAATTGTTGCACATCCCTTACGAAAAGATATGACAGGGAAAAATGACAGGTGTGTCATTTTTTCCCTGTCATTTTTTCGCGACCACAAGAAAATGACAGGGAAACGACAGGCAAAATGACAGGAAAACTACAGCCGAAAATGACTGGCCCTAATTGGCCATAATTTATAATAATATTGTGTAACATAAATTCTCAACGACTTGCAGACTTATTTGAACTTTCCTGTAATGCTTAAAAAATCATTAGCAAGAGAAAATTATTATGGGAATTTTCATGATGAAACACCTTTCTGTAGCCTGTTGCTAATTCCGAATTATCTTCAAACACATAAATTGTGGAATGTGTTCGATTTGCCATTTTAATGCCTTCTTCTCCTTACAAAGGACTAAACTTCAGTACCACGGGCAACAATATCAGATTAATTTCAACTTTCTTCATCCCCGAAGAAGTTCAATGTGTGCTTCTAATTCCATGATCCAACAAAGAACGGTTCTGCCACGCGCAACCTACGGACCCTTTGATTGGTTCACTTTTTTTTAGATGCGCGTGGCGAGACCATTCTTTGTTGGATCATGGAATTGGGAGCACGCATTGAACTTCTTCGGGGATGAAGAAAGTTGAAAATAATCTGAAATTGTTGCCCGTGGTACTGAAGTTTAGTGCTTTGTAAGGAGAAGAAGGCATTAAAATAGCAAATCGAACACATTCCACAATTTATGTGTTGGAAAGATAATCCGGAATTAGCAACAGGCTACAAAGAGGTGTTTCATCATGAAAATTTCCATACTAGTTTTATTTTGCTACTGATTTTTTAAGCTTCACAGGAAAGTTCAAATGGCTTACGAAGAAGTCTGCAAGTCGTCGATGATTTACAAAGTTACACGATATTATAATAAATTATGGCCAATCAGGGCCAGTCATTTTCGGCTGTCGTTTTCCTGTAATTTTGCCTGTCGTTTTCTTGTGGTCGCGAAAAAATGACAGGGAAAAAATGACACACCTGTCATTTTTTTCCTGTCATATCTTTTCGTAAGGGATTAGTTGAAATCTCTTGTTTTCTAAAGAATTTCAAGCGGTTTTTCATGAGTATTAATGAGATCTTTGGATCTATAAGGTAGATCGCTTGATTAAATACATCCACTATTCGATTTTTTCTACTATTCTGTCGTGAATGGCACGTCATATTTCTTCTGTAGAGTTTGTGCCAAGATTCGTTTGCATCCTCTGAATAATAGACAATGGGAAGAGGAAATTTTCTTGCAATCTCACATCCATGTTTAAGCAGCTTATGCAATGTGGGACTCATTCGGGCCCAAGAATACAATTGATAATGTAAACAATATGTTTCCCAGTAAAATGCCTCAAGCTTTTCCAATTCTAGGAGTTTTTTGCATTTAAAAGCCGACAATATTGTAGCAATATTATTGACTAATGTAGCGTCAATTTCTAGAGCTTTAGCATATGCATCTGGATTTTGAAAACATCGTCTTAGAATCCATTTGTCCATTAGAAATTTTGAATTTATGTGGTAAAAGATGTTTTATCTCTTTGTTCAAACGGTTATATTCTTTAATAGTCGCTTCATTGTCCTCTTTTTCCAACGCTATTCTTAGAGGTCGACAAAAACGAACGCTCTGTGGTGTCGGATTCACCCTAGAACATTTATCATTCAAGCTTCGTAGTTTCATTATTATCATACTACTAACAAACAGAGGTTGGAGAGGGTTAGAGTTTTCGTTTTCGGAATTCTCATTCTTTTGATGTGGATATATGTGGCCTGCTGAACTGTCGAAACCCAGTGTCACCATTAGTTCTAAATGACGCAAATTGTATTCATCCCAATCTGAAGCCACACTATCACACAATCGCTTAGCAGATGTTTTCAAAATTTCTTGTAAAAGGACAGAAACATCAGTTTCTGATATTTTGTAATTTTGTGGCTGGCATTCAAGTATTGCCTCATGCACGTAATCGTATGCTGGGTAAATAGGACTGTTTCGAGCTCGAGTGTCGTTTACTAATGCTTTATATCTGGCTTTTGAATAATCATATTCTAAATAGAACGCTAAGGCAGATTCTTTAGAATGTCTAACATGACCACTAATTTCAATTGAGTTCACGTACTTATCTGTATCAGTCGTAGAAGCAGAGAGTTTTTTGCCAATTTTAGCAGCTAATTCAATTGTGGATAAGTTGTAATTATCAGATGACAGCAACTCATTTGCTCGTCGAATTATTGTTCTTCTTGAAGCTTCTGCGATAGGCACAACTTTTCTACCAGTATTTACACTTTTTTTTATTTCTTTTTGGTGGGCGACCACGGTTGTTGCTCCCTTCACTTAAACTTTTTTTACGCCTTGAACTCATTTTTGAGTAATGAACGTAAGAGTGTCAAATACAGTAAAGAAGAAAGGTTATATTGTTTTGGGTGCAATTATTTCTTTTGTTTCTCCATGACAACAGATGCATATTGAAAGACCTAAAGTTTTCTGAATACATTTTTTTGTCCTTTTAGAAGAAATGTCGAGTAAATATTCTGAGCGATTTTGTGCCAGCGTGCCTTTAAATTCTAAACAATAGCATTTACGTCATTCAAATTTGATGATGACATTGCGTTTCGATAGCTCATCAAACCAAAAAAATTCACATCGAATTTTGAATGCTTGATTTAAACTTTAGATTTGAACTTAACGTCCTCAAATGGACGACTTAAAAAAAAAACAAGTAGCGATCTTTAATGAAATCGGTTATGTTAGTACACTGACATTCCGCCATATTGGATCCTCCTTTTTGAATGTTGACATTTTAACTTGAGATTCGAAATCAGCGACCCGAAAACCCCCCGTACAGTCATTTTTTGTCATATAAGCTCGGTCTTGCAATTTTGGTCCGCCATATTGGATACATTTTTAATTTCGACATTTTGACTTTAGATTCGAAATCAGCGACCCGAGAACCCCCAGTACAGTAATTTTCAGTCATATCAGCTCGGTCTTACAACTTTGGTCCGCCATATTGGATCCACCATTTTGAATTTTGACATTTTGACTTCATATTCGAAGTCAGCGACCCGAAAACCTCTTTAATACGACAAATAGTCGAATTTACATTAGTGGAAATCATTCGTGCCACAGAGGTTTAAAATAGATAATTCAATTGCATTTTTCTCGCGAACAGAAAGTCCTAGGCTAATTTAAAGCCTAGATTCGGATTCGGCATGACAAAGTCTATGAAAAAATATATGTGGCATGTTAATTATAATGTCTGGGCGCCCATGGTATCAAATAACACAACTTTTTGGCAAAAAATGTCAAACTTAACCTACATTTTCAAGGTCAAAAATATATTCTGTCAGCTTTTCCATATTTTTCCTTTATTCTATAGTTATTTATCTGTAATTCAAAAAAAATCATCCCCCTAGCTCATTCCTATCAAAAGTCCTACGATTTTGTCACGAACTTTTTCACTTTAGCCCACTGTGCGGTGTAGGGACAATAACATCGTCCCAAAATTCTTACAGTTCAAAAACCATTTGGGAACATCTAAATCCAAATCAATTCTACATAAAACAAGTTTGCTTCTCTTAAAAGAAAGGATACAACATACCAAATTTAATTTGCACACTACCTCCAAAAAACTATTAAAACTTCATCTTTTTCTATCAAACACTCTCAGATTTGACATTTGGTCCACATTGGACCGCATATCATTTGACCAATCCCAACGGATTAAAGATTTTTGCACTGAGAAACAAAAAATAAAATTTGACAAATTACTTCCAGTAAAGCACGCACCATTAACTAATACAGTAAAAGACATCTCTAACCATCATCTCAGCAACGAAATGATTTCAGCCTTATCTAAAGGACATAATTTTGCAGTCGCTCCCTCCAAAATCCCAAAAGAAGAAATCATCAGTCATTTGGAATCCACAATATTCACCCTTCCACCCGAAAAAGCAAATGACATACGACGTAGGACAGCCAACATTTTACGCGAAGCCCAACTTCCTTCCTCAAACTTAACAAAACAAGAAAAAACAGCTATTAAAGAACTCAATCACAATAAAGACATCATAATATGACCCGCAGACAAAGGCAACACAACAGTAATAATGAATAAAGAAGACTATAAGAACAAAATGATGGACCTTCTTACTGACGATACATATAAAAAGCTTAAAAAAGACCCCACAAAAACAATAACCAGAAAAACACAAAGCCTCCTAAAAGACTCAAATCTTGACAGCGATACAATATCTAAATTGAAACCTACTAATCCTATCTCTCCAAAACTTTACGGACTTCCAAAAATTCACAAAAATAACATCCCACTCAGACCGATCGTCAGCGCAATAAACTCTCCAACTTACACCCTAGCACGCTTTCTCGCCAAAAAACTTAAGCCTTCCACAGGAAACTCTATCACACACGTCCAAAACTCTTTTGACTTCATCAGAAAAATACAACAGTTTCACATTCAACCCCAAGACATCCTAGTAAGTTTCGAAGTAGTATTTCTCTTTACAAAAGTACCAATCTCTGATACAATCGATATTATTAAATCCTTTGCAAACTTCCCCTCCAATCTCACACCTTTAATAGAACACTGTCTCACTAATACCTATTTCTCTTTCAATAACCAATTCTACGAACAAACCTCAGGAGCAGCAATGGGATCTCCGATCTCACCTGTAATAGCCAACATTTTTATGGAAAATTTAGAAACTAAAATCTTTAACAAATCCAAGCTTAAATCGGAATTCTGGTGCCGTTACGTTGACGACACTTTTGTCATCTGGAGACACGGACTAGACGAACTAAACAAATTTTTCGATTTCCTCAATCAAATACACCCTAATATCAAGTTCACTATGGAAATTGAACAAAACGGAAAATTACCTTTCTTGGACGTACTAGTTTATAAAAGATCTGATAACACATTAGGACATGAAGTTTACAGAAAACCCACGCATACAAACAGATACCTGCATGCCTCCTCCCACCATCACCCATCTCAAAAGCAATAGGTCATCAATTCCCTTGTATACAGAGCTGTCTCCATAACAGATAAAGATAACTTACAAAAGGAATTACAAAATGTTAAACAAATCCTAATACAAAACGATTACGCAAACAAACAAATTAATAAAGCAATAAGAAAATATACTCAAGAAAACAAGTCAACACAACCTACTAAAGAAAGAGAGAGAAAAACAACCACCATTCTACCCTACATTCAAGGTATCACGGAACAAATAGGAAGAATTCTCAACAAACACAACATCCAAACTATATTTAAACCACCTGCAAAAATAGGACAACTTCTAAACAACCCTAAAGATGAAAAGGAACCTTTCAGTGATCCGGGAGTATATCAAATCCCTTGTTCTTGTGGAAAGTCTATATTGGAGAAACCGGGAGGGCGGTAAGTCAACGTGTAAAGGAACATGAGAGTAAAGTTAGGCTAAAACATTTCACACAATCAGCAGTAGCTGAGCATCATATCGAAACAGGACATAGTATTTTATTTGACAAAACAACCGTCATCTCCAAAACGTACAATAAATTTCCAAGAAAACATAGAGAAGCAATCGAAATCATGAAACACCCTAATAACATCAATAGGGACAATGGATATAATACCAATCCGATTTGACTTTCCGTCCTCCCGGGTTTTTTAAAAAAGAATTGATTGGCCAATCAAGTTCAAGCAGTCCCCACCATGGGGCACTCTGGCCAATCACAGGCATCGCAGAGAATACATATATAAGAACAACATAACCTGAAACTTCAGTTTCAGGTCAGCCCTGAAGAAGTGAACTGCAATGTTCACGAAACGTCGGCAACATTCATAGTTTCGCACACGATTGAAACCTGAAAAATCTTTAAATTTTAAAATTTAAATTTATTATCCAGAAGGACTGTCGGATCTGGCCTAGAATAGCCCCCTCTTATTTTTGTATTCTTACCCATACAATTATTTAAAATTTCGTACAGTAATAAATAAACAATAAATTAAGATCTTTATACTTTATTAAAAAATGTTAGAAAATTGAAATATAGCATTTTTCATAAATTTTATGGAATAATTATAAAGAAGAAATTCTGGCCAAATTATTGGTGGGGAATTCGAAATTTTCTTTTTCCATCCCAATCCTTAGCGTTGCTGAAGACATTACTTATATGAGATATAGTAGATCTTACCTTTCACATAGAACAGCTACCAACAAATTTTTTCAATGAATTACAACGAAACAAATATTATTATCGAGAGAATAAAATTACTTTTATCTTACAAATTTTCTTGCTAATGACACATGAGCAAACATGACACACTCGAAGTTCTTTTACTTTGTTCGTGATCGGTGGATCCGCTCGACTCTTCAGAATCTAAAAATCAAGATTAATGATAATACAACACCATTAACACTTTTGTTTCTACAGTCTTACTTTGTACAACCTAGGGGTTAACCACTCTTGAAATCGGGTTCAAAAATTAGCGGCTGGGTGCATTAAAGGTATTCTTGCCTTTTTAGAAATTACTTCTTTTTCACTTAAATTGTATATAAGTTCATGAAGCACAAATGAAAAAGAAGTTTATAGAGTAAAATAAGGCAATTCAATTTTGAGGTTAGGTCCTGATTCTAAGGCCCTTAATAACACACGTCTCTGTACATAATTTTATTTCTTCTTCAAATAAGGTTTTTTAAAAAATATTTAAAGTTTGGTACCTGAATCTACGTTACTAGAAACCCCACATATATCAATAGGATTTTCTTAATTTCGTATGACATAAAAATTTACAATAGGATTTTCTTCGACTTGTTGGGGGTTTACGGGTTCCAGTTCAACTTCTGCATTTGCTTGAATAGGAGCTTCAATCCTTTCCTCATTAGGAACTTCCAGTCCCTCTTCGTCTTCATCGTCAGTATCTGTAATTACTTGTCATTTAGTAAAAGTTATTAGTAAAACAGACTTGGAGTAGATTACCTATTTTTTGTTTTCACCATTTCTATCTTGTAAACCTAAAACATTCTGACGATCATTGAGAAAAATTACGTAAGACAATAAAGCCAAGTGGAATCACAAACATAACCTCTGCAAACGTTCCTACGTTTAAGTTAATTTTTATACAGTTTTCTTAACTTATTATTTTTAACTTATTTTAAGGTCAACGGCGATACCACGCTGAAAACACCAGTTCCCGTTAGATCACTGAAGTTAAGCAGCGTTGGGCGCGGTTAGTACTTGGATGGGTGACCGTTCGGGGAATACTGCGTGTTGTTGACCCGTCGTGGGTGTGGTGGACCCACACTGGTAGTATTTATCCACCTAGAAACACTACCCGAATCGGGTAGTGAGGCAATGAACTTTCGAGTTCGAAATGCTAATCAATTTTTTTTTTTTTTTTTTAAGGTTAAGTTTGCTTGATCGATTATAATAAATCTACTTACCTTCATTCTCATTGCGCAAGTAGGGAATGGCAGCAATTGTCCTATGTTTCCGTACCCGTAAGGTACTTTTTGTCTTTGGCATTATGCCAAAATACATAATATTTTTATTATTTTTGGAACCACATCACACTTAAATCCGAGCCGTATTGTATGAAATATAAAATAAAACATCGGATATCGGGCGGTCAGCGCAGCAGATGGAGCTGCAATTTCCAGCTGGTATTTTCTCGATATGTGGTTCCGAACCGAGCCACAAGTGTACCCATGCGAAAGCCACAATGTGTCAAACCTTATAGGGGCCACATCGGAAATCGGGACCAAATTGGGCACAGGATTAGACACTTGAAACATATCTCCATTCAAAAAATGAAGTCCTTAATACACCTAATATTTTTTGCGCTAGGAATACTAATAGGATTATTTTGAGTAAAAATGGCTACATTTTTATTTATTTGCATAGGAACACCATGGTGAGCATTTTCCTTAGGGTTCTCAGTATTTTTCCTCGCATTAGACACGCAAAACACATCTCCATGCAAATTATTAAGTCGGTAAAGCTAATAATTAGTGCGCTAGGACACCTAACAGGGTAATTTTGAGTAAAAAGGGCTACATTTCTTATTTATTTGCATATATATATGGCACGGAAAAACATCGATAATGAATATCAATTAGAGGAAGCTTTACCATAAGAATGCTCTCAGCCGCTGCGTGAGAACAACAGAGGTGAAGGACGAACTCCAAACTACACCATATACCTAATGTGTTTCTCCAAGAACATCGTCGGAGGAGATTTCAAACATCGTATTAAATTCATTACACCTTTAACTCATCACGTACTTGACTTATTCGGTTGCTAATAACGAGAAAACTGAAAACTGTATAAATGCAGAACAGTGCATTTAATCAGAGGAGAATTAGGCATCGCGGAGCAAGAGCACGAGAACGAAGATCCCATCGAGACAATGGTTGATGGTGAGTCATTTGTGATGTGCCACAAGAAGAGAGGCCTAACGCGCCGAAAACTGAAATTTCTTTAACTCCTTGTATCGATAGATTAAGAGTAACCGTATTTAATACAACAATCAGAAAAATTATATGCGCGATACATTTTTTTTAATTGAGCCTGGCAGAAGGATTCTGCCAGTGATTTTCGTGTTTGTTGTCTTTCCATAAATCGCCTGCTCTGTAAAATTCTCTCTTAGCGCGTTAGGTCTCTTTTCTTGTGGCACGTCACATATAACTATCAAGGTATTTTTGAGTCTGAGGGTTTTGGGTCTGGGGGCCTTAATTATAAGACATAGATCGGTTCCGAAGAGTTCCCTGACGTCGGCCAACAAAAAAAGCCAACAGAAAGCAGCTCAAAACGCGGTCTTATCAAAAACACATGTCGCATTGTAAGAAGCTTCCTAGACCATCAGGAATTAGACGACTAGAATCCTATGGTTTGACAGATGGTAGCTCTAAAAAAGCATCCAGAGAAGATTAATTTCACCACCAACGCTATCGTCCGTTGCGTAAGGACAACAGCGGTAAAAAACGAACTTCATAATACACCATACATGTAGTTTTGTGAAACTGAATATGAAGTTCATCACGTGGAGTTGAATAGAAATCTCAATAGATTTAAATAATTCAATTTCCCCGAGTAACCTCTCCGTAGTTTATTCGTTAATCCT
Organism: Andricus quercusramuli; assembly: GCA_932178445.1. Lineage (NCBI taxonomy): Eukaryota > Metazoa > Arthropoda > Insecta > Hymenoptera > Cynipidae > Andricus > Andricus quercusramuli. The sequence goes on from CAKNXH010063013.1 coordinate 67,343, forward strand.
GAAATAAAACCTAATTCTATGTACTCAATCTAACATCCTAGACAACCTGGCAATCATCCCTGGACTACTAAGGTCAGCTTCATAGTAGTCATAGAGAAGCGTGAGTGCAAGTGAGACACTAGTAGATGGTGCATAAGAGCATCTCTTTCGCACTTATGACTATGACTACTATGAATTTGGCCTTACTGTATATATATATATTTTCTTTTTTACCGCGGTTCTACTAGGGGCTATTGAATTTTTTTTTTTAATGGCAGTTGCTCTTAGTGGTACCCTGCGGTGGTTGTTTAACTTTTTTAAAAATGTTATATATATATATGTATATATATATATATATTCGGTTTCGATTCCTTTGGAATAGAACCGACAGGCCTATGACAAAGCCACCGAACGCGTCCTCGGGTTGCGGATAGAGGGTCCCTGTCCCAAGGGTTTCTGCTGAATATGGTTACAATAATTAATAAGCAGTCGCAGACAATTGTCCAGGGATGGTCCCGAAGGAATAACCCCTAAGCGAAGGTGTGAGAACCGTGCCGAAAGCTGCATGGCACCTGGGTGAGGTGTCTTTAAGGGCATGTGATACATAGAAAATTATCGATTTTAGCAGTGTTAGGTTCCCCCGGCCTTTTTCCTACAATAATAAAGATTTTGCCTTGAAAATTTGGGAAATGATAGCGAACATGCTAACGGACGTACCCGAACTCTTCTTTTGTAGAATAATTTCAAAAAATTTAATTTTGCTAAATTTTATTCATGTGTGTGTATTTTGAGGTTATGTGTACTGACAGCATCGTGCACAAACAAAAAATTTGTATTTAGCAAAAGAATTTTTTTTTGGTTATAATCCCTCAAAAAAGATTTCAGGGACGTCCGTTATACTATTCTATAGCATCTCCGAATTCAGTTTTGAAATTTTTTAATTTTTGTGGACAAAAACCCGGGGGAACTGAAGCCGGAGTATCACATGCCCTTAACGGTGACCCTCGGATACCGGGCGACCTCTCAGAGTATCAGCCTTCTCCTTGCACGCGGGGCTTTACAAAGATGGACGAACCCTTTCCCTAGCTGCTCGTGGGAACAACAATGAAACCACTAAACCACCAAAATGTTGTAGATGCGGTTCAAAACGATCGAACGCGCAGAGCACCCGACAATGGATCGGCAAACAATGCCGATCATCCTAGAGTTCGGGGTGCTGAAAATAATTTAGATGGAAACACGACGACGAACCGAAGAAACGCCCACATTGAGTGGACGGATCAACTTAAGAATGACGTGCTAGACTGCTACGATGCTAGCATTATCCCTGTTCGCGGAGGCTTTATGGCGCGTATGCACACTCTGTGGTGCCAGAAACACCCAGAGCTTCAGCACGTTTCGCATCAGTCTTTGCGAAATCAAGCCGACTACCTTCGGAAAAATTGATATGTACGCGGTGCGCTTTCCCAACCGCTGTTTGATCAAGCTGCAGCCGAAGATAAAGCGACATATAGACCAACCGAAGAAAGTAGGCACCTTCTGAAAGATGATCGCAATTTCAGTACAAGGAGGAACATCAACATCCAAGTTCCTCTTAAGCCCCAAGATCTGGCTGAAATGGATGCCTCCCTTCGTGGAGATATCTCGCAAGGGTCCGACCTCTGGACCATCATTTGCTCAGTTTATGGTGCTACGAGAACTTTGGCTGATTCAAATCGAAGGCTAAAACAGACGATGGATCAGAAGACCAAAAGACGCTTGCATCAACTGAACAAGAAAATTGGATGGGCAAGCCAGAATGCATCCCGTGTTCAATGTGTGATTGACTACATAACATCTGGTAGACCGCTGACGGAAAGGGTTCGAAAGTTCGCCGAAGAACTAAGGATCTTGAATCACAAAATAAACAAGTCAAAGCTGCTGACAATCAAGCAGTATATTGTTGACAAAATACGGCTCTTATCTGACGCAAGGAGGAGAATACAGAAGAGGGAGAGATGGATCAGGGAGAATCAACAGTTTTCCGCTGACCCATCGCGCCTCTTCAGCGATCTCCCTGTCTCTGTAAAAAATCCACCCAAGCCCAAGGAGGTAGAGACTTTTTGGAGAGAGGTATACAAAATCCCGAAAACACTGGAGTTGAAAGAAGATACTGACAATATCATCCGCTTCAAGGAGTTTTGCGACAACCTTATAAAATCTGAGTAGGAATGTCCATCAGTCACTGACAAAGAGATGAAAAAAGCACATAGAGGCACAAAGAACTTTTCCGCTGCTGGACCAGATTGTATCAAGAACTTTTGGTGGAAGAAGTTTACTTTTATACACCAACATTTGGCCCGCATATTCAACTCATATTTAAAGTCGGAGACGCCCATTCCGAAGTGGCTGGTGCTAGGACGCACTATACGCCTGCCGAAAAAAGGCAATTTGTCCAACCCAGAGAATTACAGGCCAATGACTTGTTTGAACACAATGTAGAAGATCTTTACAGCTGTCCTAAAGGATTGTTCGACGAATTGAGCCTATATGGCGCGAGATGTACGAACAACGTGGCTCGAAGAAAGGTGTAGCAGGCTGTCGAGAGAACCTGCTAATTAACAGGTGTGTCTGTAAAGACGCTGCAGCCCATCAGCGCGACCTGTCAATGGCCTGGATTGACTACCGGAAAGCTTTCTATTCAACCTCTCATAAACTTATCATCTGTCTGTTGGAAAGCTTGAAGGTACATCCACACATAATGAGATGCATAGAGAGATTGATGCCTCTTTGGAAAACTAGATTTACTATCTCATCTAGAAATTATCGCCTGATAACGAACAACGTCACCTTCCAGAGGGGGGTCTTTCAAGGTGATACCATGAGCCCTTTGCTTTTTTGCCTCACACTTCTGCCTCTATCCCTCGCACTAAGAAACTCTCCTGGATACCTCTGAGGCGACACTAATCAGCGCGAGCATAAGGTCACTCATGTATTTTATATGGATGACCTGAAGATCTATGTCAAGAACTACACAGGAGAGATTGGAATGGACTTTGGTTTGGACAAGTGTGCCAAAATTCATCTGAAGAAAGGAAAGATTACTGGCGTTCCCAAGGACCCTGAGCTTGTGGATATGAGTTTTATTAGACATCTTAACACTGGAGAGACCTATACATACCTGGTCGTGCCTCAAAGCTGCATTCAGAACGTGACATCAGTGAAGGAGTCTCTCCGAAGCAGATACGAGCATCTTCTTCGACAGATTTGGTCTTCCAATCTGTCGGCGTTGAACAAGGTATCTGCGACTAACATGCTTGCCGTCCCGGTTCTACTCTACTCGTTTCGGAGTGGTTCAATGGACGAAGAACGAGCTTAAGGCCCTTGATGTCACCACACGTAAGATCATGCATATGCATAAAAGCTTGCATATCAATTGGTCAGTTCCGCGATTATACATTTCACGCCGTCAAGGCGGACGCGGACTCCTGAATCTCCAGTGTCTTCATAACCGAATTGTTCTTAGTACAGCTTACATCGTTGCTAATGGCAGAGATCCGCTCCTAGAAATGGTCAGGAATCACGAGATGATTGGCGAAGGAGCGTTCCTTTACAAAGCCGCGGAGCAAGCGGCCGAGACCCTTGGCCTGAATTTTAACATCAGAAGTGAGGAAAGTGCATTACTCCATCTAGATGCTTCCCGTCTAAAAGCCGATTTAAAGAAAGCAGAGGTTGGAAAATTTCACCAAGAGCTACTCGACAAGCATATGGACGGAAACTTTTACAGAAATGTAGAAAAGCAGACCTTGTCAAAGGAGCAAACTTTTGCTTTCCTTAAATCATCAGGGCTCAATTCAGGTACAGAGGGTTTTATTTCTGCATGCCAGGATGGTGCCATTCCCACCATAGCATACTGTGCCCGCATTTTATGCCAGGAATTTCCCAGTGATAGGTGCAGAGCGTGTCATGCACACGCTGAGTACCTAGAACACATACTGTCTGGGTGTCCGACCCACGCAGGAACGACGTACATCTATAGACATAATGCGGCCCTAAGAGTACTTTATTACCACCTTTGTCGCTCTTACAGTGTTGGTCGCGACCCTGCCCTGCCGAACGCTCCAAGGGATATAGATTCAATTGTTTGAAACGAGAAGTGCCAAATTTTCTGGAACTTCGATTTTCAGACAGCAGTCTCCGTTGCTCACTCGAGACCTGACATTGTTCTCCAAGACTGCGAAAAACGAACTATATTCGTGATCGAATACTCGGCCCCGTCCGAATACAACATCACTGCAAAAGAGGAAGAAAAGGAGGAGAGGTATCAAGATCTTAAAAGGCAGCTGCAATGACTGTGCCCAAAATACTCGGTACAAGTAATTGTTTTTGTGATAGGTGCTCTGGAAGGTGCGAAAATATCACTGGTTCGTAACCTTAAAGCCATACCCGCGTGCCAAAAATATACCAAGGCACTAGCGAGGTGGATGTAGAAAGCTGTCATCCTTGGTTCTCTTCGTGTCCTCAAGATACACGAGGTTTTCGCCAGCCTGTCGGTGTGACTTCATCGTGCTCTGTGATCACCCATCTCACGGTTGTGAGACGTGGCCATAATTCTGATTTAACGCGGTTCTGCTGGGGGCTATTGACATTTTTTAGATGGCAGTTGCTCTCAGTAGGACCCTGCGGTGGTTGTTTAAATCTTTTTTTCAATTATATATATGGTCATTTCCACGGAAGTGTCATTTTCCAACAAAAAATGTTCCAAAACAAATCTCAAGGCACACATTCCAAACTTTTTCCCTACATTCTAAATACATGTAGAAACGCATATTTTATCATGGTCAATATTTTTGAGCATTCGCGCAGTTTGTACAAAATATTGAAATTAGTATGTTGATAAGCTTAATTGAATGAATAATATTTTATTAATGAAAGGTCAAGGAGGGTTTTTTCTTCTTTTTAAATTCCCAGGATGGTTTCTATTAGCGTGCAAATTACTATCTCCTTGATTAAAAATATATAACGAGTATCTGCAAAGAAATAGTGGGGACATCATTTGAAAAATTCAAAACTTTATTACTAAATTTTAAGTCATCATACTTTATCTTTTATTTTAAATCCAGGTCAGTTATTTTTCCAACACTGAAATTGTATCCTGACTAGTTAGAATATAACAGTTCGTAAATCAAACAATTCGAAAAAAATATATTATCTTATTTATTATTCTCACAACGAAGTATTGCGAAATATCACAGGAGAGTAAAAGTTAATCTATAGTGCTAATGATTCTTTTACTATTGTCCCCAGGTATCTTTTAAGCTTCTGCTTGACGTGCTGTTGCCTGGTTTTGCCTTTTTTGCAGTAAAAACCCCTAATTTATATTATTTTGGTTTAACAATTATACACATAAATATTCCATAATATAATGTATTTATTATCTGATAATATTTACAATAAATTACTTTGAAATTCGTCCGAAACTACGATTACATTAAATATTTTGTCAGAAATATATCATTCTTTAGTGAAAATTCATATAAATAGAACAAATAATAATTACAAGCGAATACATATCTTTGTTGTAATTTTAGTAACAAAAAGCTCCAGTCACTTGAAGAAACACATACAAGTATACATTTGATTATATAAACGCAAATTATATGGATAATTTGATTTAACACTAAAATCTTTACTTCAATAATTTGTTACAACTTTTTTTTCTTGTACAAAAATTAGTTTTAAGAAGTATAGACAGCGTCTCCCCTAGTGGTGAGGAGAAAAATTGCACTCAAGGCGAAAAATTTCGAACCCAGAGGGATACTGATATTATAATTCGCTAATATAGATACAATATAATATATTATATAATACTACTACTGTTTCTCACTCTGATTTTACTTAAATACAATTGAATGGAAATGATATTGGGATTTATCACGAAAAATGTACTTTCAATTAGGTAAGCAAATGAAATTGTGTTTAACGTTTAATTCAATTTTGTTATTAAAAATGGGTTTAAATCTATTTTTCATCAGTAAACTGTTATTTTAAATATACTACTTACAAGAAACATTAGAAATATTTTCTCAAACTCTTCTCTAATTCAGTTTGTTAGAAAAATTTTAACTTATTATAATAATGATAGATTCATTTGCCAAAAAAATGATTTAAAAATGATTTTTTATTTTGTATTTTCACTAAAATAATGTTAGCTTGCGAGAAAATTTAGGCCTTTCAAATATAAAAACCTCTGTGTTTCAAAAATATGTTTAGACGAGTAATTTGATAGAAAAAAGTAATATTTTTTCCCTTATTTACCTGCTTTTTGTAATATTTCAAAATATTCTAATCAAAAAAAAAGTTTCAGACAAAAGTTAATATTAAAGTTAATAATTTTTCAATAAAATTGAACTTTTTTGTAGAACAACATTTTTTTATTGACATGTAACTTTTGATGAAAAGCCATTTTTGTAAACTTTGATTTTTACGAAATGTACATGATTTTTTAGGCACATGATTTTCCTTGCGTGGACATTTTTTGACCACCGAGATACAGCAAAATCAGTAAAAATTTTAATCCTATATTCATGCGCGCGATTTTTACAGTTGCTGGCCCTGGAGTGGACATTTTCGCTGAAAATTTGGTGTGGACATTTTAGCCTAAAATTGGACATAACTTTTGCGCGCACTGCAATATCAGTTTTATCCATGGTAAACTTATTCGGCCCAACATACTGTTTAATTTCCGTGAGCATAGAAAAGTGTGCTTCAAAAATTCTTGGAGTAAAGTACGATGATGGAGTGAATGTGTGATACTTCGATAATTTTAGAAGCACACCTTTTTCTTTTATAAAGTGATTGCTGGCCATCTAAATCTATTAGAATATCGAAATATTTTTGACCTGGGTAGTTGCGCGCACTCTCCACAACTACAGGCCTTGGAGCGGACATTTGAATTGTAAAAGTGGTGACACGGCTTTAAGATTTTTTTGCTGAGTTAGAAAAATGAGCCGAGATTTATTTGAAGCCATGAAGACTTACTGACGTTTCTCAGACCCTGAGCTCGTCGATCAAAGCTCTACACGACACCTTGGTGCTGGAGAGACATATCCATACCTGGGCGTGCCACAGAGCCGCATTCAAGACGTAACATCTATAATCCGATGCCGATACAAAAGTGTTATTCGACAGATTTGGTCTTTAGAACTGTCGATGAGAACAAAGCGTCTGCAAAGAACATGCTTGCCATCCCGGTACTACTCTATTCATTTGAAGTGGTTCCATGGACGATGAACGCGCTCATATCCCTAGACATCGGGTTACGAAAGGTTATTCACCTGAACAAAAACTTGCACCTTAAATCGTCCGTTCTGCGACTTCACATCTCATGCCATCAATGTGCTCGTGGTACACGGAATCTGGAATGTCTTCACAACAGGGTCATTCTAGGTACAGCTCATATAGTCATAATATCGCAAATGGGCGAGGCCCTCCCCTCTAAATAGACAGGAAACTTGAAGAAGTGGGCAACGTTACGTATCTGTACAAAGCAGTGAAGGAGGCTGCTGAAATACTTGGCTTTCCATAAATCATCCGGATTAAAGTCGGGCACGGAGGGCTTCATTATGGCATGTTAAGGTCCACTCTAGCATACCATCGCCACATTTTTAGCCAAAGCATTCCTGATGATAGCTGCAGATCGTGTCATGAACACCCCGAGCATCTAGCACACATACTATCTAGTTGTCCAACTCATGCGGGAACAACTTACAACCAAAAGCACAATGCGGCACTAAGAGTGGTTTATTACGAAAATGAGAAGTGCCGCTGATACTGTAACTTCATATTGTCGACAATTGTTTCTGTTGTGCACTCGCGGCCTGACGTAGTTCACCTTGAGTTCGAGAAACAAGCCATGTTTGCTATCGAATTTTCGGCAACAACTGACAAAAGCATCATAGCCAAGAAGAATGAAAAGAAAAAGCGATATGATGATCTTATAAGCGAGTTGCGACGGCTCGTTTAAGCTAATGTTTGCTATCCTTAAATCAACTGGATTGAAGTCGAGCGCGGAGGGTTTCATTCTGGTGTGCCAAGACAATGTCATTTCTACTTCAGCATACCGTCGCTACATTTTGAGCCAAGAAATTCCCGCTTGAAAGATTATAGCGATATCAAGACAAAGAAGGAAAATTAAAAACGAGGTTTCTTCTAAGCACCAAGGTCCGGCCAAATGGTTGCCTCCCTTCGTGAGTATATCTCAGAGAAGTCCGAACTCTGTACTCTGGACAGTATCATCTTCATAGAAGGCAGTTGCTCCCAGCTTGATGTTAATATCGCATCCTCCTCTTCGTCTGCGGCTTTTTCATCGAGCGGTTGCGAAAGCGCTCTGCGTTCATATCCAGCTTGCGTCGTGTTTCCTTCTAAATAATTTTCAGCACCCCGAACTCTAGGGTGATCAGCACTGTTTGTTGAAACATTGTCGGGTGCTCCGCACGTTCGATCGTTTTGAACCGGACCACGTCTCCCAATCGTGAGATGGGTGGTCACAGGGCACGACGAAATCACAACGACAGGCGGCGAAACAATCGTGTGTCTATAGATATACGTAATTTCTGCTTGGGTCGGACACCCCGATAGTATGTGTTCTAGGTACTCAGCGTGTGCACGACACGCTCTGCACCTATCACTGGGAACTTCTTGACATAAAATGCGGTCACGGTATGCTAAGGTGGAAATGACACCGTCCTGGCATGCGAAAATAAAACCCTGTGTACCTGAATTGAGCCCTGATAATTTGAGGAAAGCAAAATTTTGCTCCTTCGACAAGGAGTGTTTTTCTACATTTCTGTGAAAGTTTCCGTGCATATGCTGAAAACACCAGTTCTCGTGAGATCACTGAAGTTAAGCAGTGTTGGGCGTGGCTAGTACTTGAATGGGTGACCGTCCGGAAATACTGCGTGCTGTTGGCCCGTCGTGGGTGTGGTGGGCCCACACTGGTAGTAAATATCCACCTAGAAACACTACCCGAACTGGTAGTGAGGCAACGAACTTTCGAGTTCGAACTGCTATCAATTTTTTTTTTATGCTTGTCGAGTAGATCTTGGTGAAATTTCCCAATCTCTGCTTTCTTTACTTCGGCTTTCAGACGTGAAACATCTAGATGGATTAATGCACTTTCCTCACTTCTGATGTTAAAATTCAGGCCAAGGGTCTCGGCCGCTTGGTCCGCGGCTTTGTAAAGCCAATCATTTCGTGGTTCCTGAACATCTTTAGGAGAGGATCGATTCGCAACGATGTAAGCTGTACTTAGAACAATTCGGTTATGAAGACACTGGAGATTCAGAAGTCCGCCTCCGGCGTGACGGCGTGAAATGTATAATCGCGCAACTGACGAATTGATATGCAAGCTTTTATGCATATGCATGATCTTACGTGTGGTGACATCAAGGGCCTTAAGCTCGTTCTTCGTCCATTGAACCACACCAACCGAGTAGAGTAGAACCATGAAGGCAAGCATGTTAGCCGCAGATACCTTGTTTAACGCCGACAGATTGGAAGACCAAATCTGTCGAAGAAGATGCTTGTATATATCTGCTTCGGAGAGACTCCTTCCCTGATGTTACGTCCTGAATGCGGCTTTGAGGCACGCCCAGGTATGTATAGGTCTCTCCATCGTTAATATGTCTAATAACACTTATATCCAAAAGGTCCGGGTCCTTGGGAACGCCAATAATCTTGCCTTTCTTCAGATGAATTTTGGTACACTTGTCTAAACCAAAGTCCATCCCAATCTCTCCTGTGTAGTTCTTGACGATATTTATAGCAGTTTGAAGTTTGCTTATTAGTGTCGCCACAGAGGTATCCAGGAGAATTTCGTAGTGCGAGAGCTAGAGGCAGAAGTGTGATGCATGGTATTACCTTGAAAGACGCCCCTCTGGAAGGTGACGTTGTTCGTTGTCAGACGATAATTTCTAGATGAGATAGCAAATGTAGTTTTGCAAAGAGGCATCAATCTCTCTATGCATCTCACGATGTGTGGATGTACATTCAAGCTTTCCAACAGACAGATGATAAGTCTATGAGAGGTTGAATCGAAAGCTTTCCGGTAGTCAATCCAGGCCATTGACAGGACGCGCTAATGGGCTGCAGCGTCTTTACAGACACACCTGTCAATTAGCATGTTCTCTCGACAGCCTGCTACACCTCTTTTCGAGCCACGCTGTTCGTACATCGCTTGCCATATAGGCTCAATTCGTCGAACAATCCTGTTGTTTAGGACAGCTGTAAAGATCTTATACAGTGTGTTCAAACAAGTTATTATCCTGTAATTCTCTGGTTTGTACAGGTTGCCTTTTTTGGGCAGGTGTATAGTGCATCCTAACACCAGCCACTGCGGAATGGGTGTCTCCGACTTTAAATATGAGCTGAATATGCGGGCCAACTGTTGGTGTATAAAAGTGAACTTCTTCCACCAAAAGTTCTTGATACAATCTGGTCCAGCAGCGCAAAAGTTCTTTGTGCCTCTAAGTGCTTTTTTCACCTCTTCGGCAGTGACTGATGGACATTCCTCATCAGATTTTATGAGGTTGTCACAAAACTCCTTGAAGCGGATGATATTGACAGTATCTTCTTTCAACTAGTGTTTTCGGGATCTTGTACAACGCTCTCCAAAAAGTCTCTACCTCCTTAGACTTGAGTGGATTTTTTACAAAAACAGGGAGATCGCTGAAGAGGCGCGATGCGTCACCGAGAAAATGTTGATTCTCCCTGATCCATCTCACCCTCTTCTGTATTCTCCTCCTTGCGTCAGATAACAGCCGTATTTTGTCAACAATATGCTGCTTGATTGTCAACAGCTTTGACTTGTTGAGTGTGTGATTCAAGATCCTTAGTTCTTGGTCGAACTTTCGAACCCTTTCCGTGAACGGTCTACCAGATGTTATGTAGTCAATCACACATTGAACACGGGACGCATTCTGTCTGGCCCATCCAATTTTCTTGTTCAGTTGATGTAAGCGTCTTCTGGTTTTTTGATCCTTCGTCGGTTTTAACCTTCGGTTTGAATCAGCCAAAGCTCTCGCAGCATCATAAACTGAGCAATTGATGGTCCAGAGGTCAGACTTTAGCGAGATATCTCCACGAAGAGAGGCATCCATTTCAGCCAGATCTTGGGGCTTAAGAGGAACTTGCATGTAGATGTTCTTCCTTGTACTGAAATTGCGATCATCTTTCAGAAGGTGCCTGCTTTCTGCGGTTTGTCTTAATGTCGCTTCATCTTCATCCGCAACTTGATCAATCAGCGGTTGGGGAAGCGCTCCGCGTACATATCCATTTTTCCGGAGGTAGTCGGCTTGATTTCGCAAAGACTGATGTGAAACGTGTTGAAGCTCTGGGTGTTTCTGGCACCGAAGAGTGTGCATACGCGCCATAAAGCCTTCGTGAACAAGGATAATGCTGGCATCGTAGCAGTCTAGCACGTCATCCTTGAGTTGATCCGTCCACTCCATGTGAGCGTTTCGCCGGTTCGTCGTCGTGTTTCCGTCTAAATTATTTTCAGGACCCCGAACTCTTGGATGATCGGCATTGTTTGCCGACCCATTATCGGGTGCTGTGCGCGTTCGATCGTTTTGAACCGCATCTACAACATTTTGGTGTTTTTGGTGGTTTCATTGTTGTTCCCACGAGCAGCTAGAGAAAGGGTTCGTTCATCCTTGTAGAGCCCCGAGTGCAAGGATAAGACTGATACTTTGAGAGGTCGTCCGGTATGCCAGAGTCACCGTTTAAGACATCTTACCCAGGTGCTATTCAGCTTTCGGCACGGTTGTTACGGTTTCGCTTAGAGTTATTCCTTCGGGACCATCCCTGGACAATTGTCCGCGACTGCTTATTAATAATTGTCACCATGTTCAGCAGAAACTCTTGGTACAGGGACCCTCTATCCGTAACCCGGGGATGCGTTCGGTGGCTTTTTCATAGGCCCTTCACTTCTATTCCAAAGGAATCGAAACCGAAACCGAAATATATATGGCGTATTCTTTTACAAATCGAACAGAGAATTGGCCGACCCATTCTTGTTTGAGCTAATACCTTTTTTACGGGTTCATTATCGAAAAAGAGAAGATACGTATTTGAGGATTTTTTTTTTTCGCAATTTTTTGGGAACTAGGAAGGGTTGAAAAATTTAGAATTTGAGTGAAGACTATTTTTTTTAAATGCATAACTCTTGTTTTATTTAAGCTAGAGACCTTATTTTTTTTCGTTTGAAAGGTAAAAGAACGAACTTTAATAAAAAAATCATCCCAAAAATATTATTAACAAATTAAAATTGTTATGAACAATTAAAATTTGTAATCGGTTCTTAACTAGGTTGACCCCCATGAATTAAGTTCTTAGTATTTTTATCGTATTCTACGTCAAATTTCCGAGCGAAAACGATTTATGTCAAAATGGTGAAATTATTATTACTATCGGAAAAAATGTAATGTATCTAGCGCTGTCGAGCACGGTACCTCACACCGGTGCGCGGATCATTTTGTACGGCCGATTTTCTTCTCTTATGTATATCATTTTTCTCTTAAATCTAAATGATCATTGTATATTTTTAAATAAATAATCTTATTTCTTAGACAAGATAACTATATTAAAAACTCAAGAAATAAATAAATAATAAGAAGTAAAAGAAAAACATCAGTATTGAAAATGTAGATTACTTTATTAGGATTTCGGTAGGTTGGCTTAGTGAATATGAACCTCTTTCAGTTTTATGTTATGCAGTATTTACATTCTTCAATTTTTAACATTTCTTATTTACAAATTTTTACAATATTTTTCTTTTCATACAAGGAAAATTGCTTTGCTTCCAATTCTTGAAGAGAAACTGGAATCATACAAGGATATTTTAAAGTCCCCTTCATCGTTATAGCTTTGTGAAAGCGTGCTGACAACCGCTTTTCTTCTTCTTCGTACTCAGCATTTGTCGAATAACGACATGTTATGTTTGGTAGAGCTTCTATCGCCCAGGTAAATAATTCTCTAGGTGTACGAATAGGATTATTTACTCTTTGCAGACTAGCTCTAACAGCAAGTCTTTTTAGAGTGCCACCAATTCCATCACCTGGTCCTTTTCCATGCAAAGTATGAAAAAAGTGCCACTCAGCTGCTATTTTAAAATCTTGTTCGTGATGAGTAAGATTAATAAAACTTTTTGTTCTTGTATTGCCCACTGGCACCGTCGGAAAAATATATTATTTAGTTAATCCCCTGTAAATTTGATTTTATGTAGTCTACTAACTGTCTTTGAAAGAGATGCACGGCAATAGTATCGCGGCGTAAACATTCGGACACAGACACAAAAGTTTTGAGTTTCAATTCATTGTCATCATGTTTGAAATATATTGAAAATGGATGTATTGTCACTTGATCATTATTCCAGTGAATACCTTGAACGGAATTTTGAATTATGAAAGCATAATTCTCAGAAAAATCACAAATGACAATACATTCATTTTTCATTATTTTATTTTTTATTTCATTTAAAGTTCTCTTGGTTTATTTGCTAAAAATGAATGTAGTAATAGTTTAGTTAAACCGTTACTCAAAAATTGTAAGAATTCATCGACAGTAGATATTAGGGATATTAGCCGTTTGATTCTAATTTAAATTCGATTTCTATGTATATTTTAAAATAAGCGTAACTAAGCATAATCAAGCAAAATAAGCATAACGTATCGAAATTCTAATAAAGTAATCTACATTTTCAATAATGATGTTTTTCTTTTACTTCTTATTATTTAATCATTTCTTGAATTTTTAATAAAGTTATCTTGTCTAAGAAATAAGATTATTTGATTAAAAATATATAATAATCATTTATATTTAAGAGAAAACCGATATCAAAGAAGAAAATCGGCCGTGCAATGTGATCCGCGCGCCGGTGTGAGGTACCGCGCTCGATAGCGCTAGATACATTAATTTTTTTCTGATAGTAATAACAATTTCACCATTTTGGAAAAAATCGTTTTCAATCAGAAATTTGACGTAGAATACGATAAAAATACGAAGAACTTAATTCATGGGGGTCAAACTAGTTAAAAATCGATTGAAAATTTTTAATTGTTTATAACAATTTTAATTTGTTATTAATCTTTTTGGGATGATTTTTTTATTAAAGCTCGTTCTTTTACCCTTAAAATGAAAAAATAAGGTCCCTAGCTTAAATACAACAAGAGTTGTGCATTTAAAAAGAAATAGTATTCACTCAAATTCTAAATTTTTCAACCCTTCCTATTTCCCAAAAAATTGTGAAAAAAATCCTCAAATACGTATCTTCTCTTTTTCGATAATGAACTCGTAAAAAAAGTATTAGCTTAATAAAAAATAGGTCGGTCAATTTTCGTCCAAATCTGTACGATTTTTAAAAGAATGTCCCATATATATGTATGTACATATACGATTGCGCGCTGCTCTCTCCACACCCATACGACTGCACAGAACAGTCCCGCTATCTCGCCAGCTTGCCGCTGCGCACTGTACCAGTACGCTCAGACCCATGCTAGAGAGTAGTTGTATATCCGTGTAACTTAATAAAGAAGCCGTTGTGCTTTCTCTAATTTAACATTGGCATTATTATTGTTAACCATCCTTGCTACCTAAATAACAACAAAAAGGCTCCTTCCTTAATTTTGAGCAGAAGGACCTGCAAAGAAATACTGCGCTAAGGTTACGAAGAACGGTAAAAAAATATTTTGCTTCCCTGTTAAAACATAGACCACATTCGAAAATGAATATTCTTGAAACGGGATAATCAGAAAATCACTAATAAAAAGATGAGAATATTCATGTGCAAATGCCGTCAACGTTTTTATGTGGGAACCAAAAGAGTTTTTCTCTTCTGCTTCGTAACTTCTTCGCAGTATTAAATTTTTTGCTCAAAATTTTGAAATTAACTTTTTATTGGGGCTTTTTTCGTTTTCCCGCGCTTAGAATATTAATGTGTGAATTGGGTATATGTTTTTAAATGTTAAACAAAAGAGTTTATCTGTACTGCTTCGTAACCTATTAATAGTATTAAATTTTTTCAGCCCCTTCCAATAAAAATTTCAGAATAAGCTTTTTATTAGAGTTTTTCTGGATGGGGTCAACTTTGCACGTAGCAACTTTGCACGTGCCCAACTGTGTACGTCGATGGCCAGACGGACAACTGTGCACGTCGTTGGTCAGACGGACAACTGTGCACGTCGAAATTTGGACGTGCACAGTTGTCCAAGTACCATCTGTGCACTGCACAGTTGTCCAAGTGACAACTGTACACGTCGAAATTTCTACGTGCGCAGATGGGCTTCTGTAGACTCGTTCGTGCACAGATGTCCCTTTCCCAACTGTGCACGTGCACAGATGTCACTTGCCCAACTGTGCACGTGAACAGATGTCACTTGCCCAACTGTGCACGTTTATGTCCTTACGTAAGGGTTGTACGACGGTGATCCTTTATATCTACGTATAATAAATTTTTAACAGTTAAAATTATTCAATCCTGGTGGAATGGAGCGTACTAACTTTCTTAAAGTTGGTTTAAAAATATTTTAAATATTATTTTGATGAAATCATTCCTTTCAAATAATTATAGATGTATGAAAATCTCTTTTTGATCGGCCCCCCTCGAAAACGCGCCATTGCATGCAATAATAATTTAGAAGGAATGTTTCCATGAAAATAGTCTTTGGAATATTTTTAAGCAAACTTTAAAAAAGTTAGTACACTCCATTCCACCAGGATTGAATAATTTTAACTGTTAAAAATCCATTATACGTAGATACAAAGGATCATCCTCGTATAAACTCTTACGTAAAGATATGAACATGCACAGTAGGGCAATTTCCATCTGTGCACGTGCACAGTCGGGCAAGTGACATCTGCGCACGTGAACAGTTAGGAAAGTGACTTCTGTGAACGGTCAAGTGCATATGAGTCCATCTGTGCACGTCGAAATTTCGACGTGTACAGTTGTTCAAGTGCCATCTGTGCACGTGCACAGTTGTCCGTCCGGCCATCGACGTGCAAAGTTGCTACGTGCAAAGTTGTCCGTCACCCAGTTTTTCTGGTTATCCCGTACTAAGAATATTCATGTACGAATGTGGTTTATGTACATATTTAAATGGGAAACAAACGAGTTTTTCTATGATGCTTCGTGACATCTTTGGAGTATTTTATTTTTTCAGATCCATCCGCTTAAAATTTAAAAATGAGGTAATAAGCTTTTTATTAGAGTTTTAGTAGTAATCCTGAGCTAAGAACATTTTTGTGAAAATGTGTACTATGCTTTTAATTGGGAAGCATAAAACAATTTTCTCTATTCCCCCTATATTTGTTCATATAACTGTTTAATTAAAGGAGAAACCATTGCCAACTGTCATTTGGTACTTGTGAATTCCCTTTTGTAAAAGCTCCTTTGGATTTATGGAATACATTGTCATTACGTGTCTCGCGCTTCGCACTCCATAAATGTGTGTCAAAAACACGAAGTATTCTATATTATGTTGAACTCTATTATATATTAAATGCACTTCACATTATTTTTCTGTATCTATGCCCGTGAATGCTTATCCATATACTTAAAAATAAAGTAGTAAGAAAAAATAACGCAGTAATTGCTGGCTCAAACAAAAGATATTAGTGTCGCCAGACTACAGACAGATCGAAAGACATGAAAAAAAAGATCATTATTCTTATAAAAAAACAGTCAAAGGCGATTCTGTAGAACATCCTAAAAGTAACAATTTTATTCTTAGACTATTTGTCGTATCTAGTGTGGTTTCGTCGGGAAGTTGAATTTCTCCATTTTTATTTTCCATGACTAACACCATAAATATTGGCGGTAGAAGGCTGGCTAAAAAACTTGACCTGTCTTTTTAGACCGCAAAAGAGTGTACCAAAGAAAATTTCAATTGAAAAATTTCTTCGAGAGTGATAACTTCGAATGTGATAATGTTAGACTACAGATATACAGTCTCAAAACGTTTAGAATTTACGAAAAATGGATAGGTCTAAATGCACACAAATCTAATACCTTCCATAAAAAATAAGTAAAATGTCAAAAATGTAAAAGGACAAACCTAGGAGGCGTTGGATCGTCGATAGCTTCTTCTAAAACCACGGCGCTATCACTGTCCCCCAGGCTATCTAGACGGTCCAGGGCATCACAAGGCGGAGAATCTCTGATTCCAGTAGTCCTTTCACTCAATCTACTCTGTAGTTGACGAATGACCCTTTGTTGTTTTAAAATAATTGCTTCCCTCTGTGCCAGGTCTGCTTCAATTTTCTTTTGTTTCCGGCAAAGACGTGATTCGAAAAGAAGCAGCTGTGAGGAAATATATTTCAATAAATCCCCCTTTTCCTTCCTTAGTCGCGCTAACAACTCCTCCTGCAATGACAAAATTCTATTAGACAATCAGAGTAAAAAAATGTAAGAAAAACATTTCCAAAAAATGTTATTCTGAACATTCAATTGAAGCAGTAGTAAAACCATGGCCATGGGTTTTCAGGTCGTCCTTGCGAACATTGAATTCCACATGAACACGTGTGTAACCCTACAAGGGAGGTACGATATTTCATTCGAAATCAGTAGCTTATGAAACCATAAGGCCCCCGAAAAGTAAGCGTTAGTTAGCCCTTTACCAAAATGGTGCAAAAACGTCCTATGAAATGAATTTTTTTTCCTCCATTTGTGTAATTTCTCGAAGGCCAGCTCATATTTATCCTTCGATTTTTCGAATAGTAAATTTTATTGTGCTTCTTTCACTTCTTGATTAATGTTTAGCCGTGGGATTTTGAGTGGCGGATTTCCCATATAGGTAAAATTTGATAACTACATATCTTACTGGTGGTTTGATCCCTTGATCACGTACTAAGAAAACATCCAATTAAACAGTAATTACCATCAGAGAAGTGCAAGATTGGCGAGGGACTGAGGGCAGTGTTGCTAGACGTACGGTAATTATCGTACATGCACGGTAGTTTTAAGTAATGTACGACTCACGATTACCGTACAACAAAGTACGATACTTGTACGGAAATTTCGATCGAGTACGATCTTATTTTTTTATGATAAATTTCGTGGTGGGATTTTCCCCTCAGCACTCAACGAAGTGAAGTTAGCTGGTGGTTGAAGCGAAAAAGCCTAATTCCGCATTTTCACTTCATCGTCAGCTAACATCACTCCGTTGAATGCTGAGGGGAAAACAATGGACCCACGAAGGAATAGTAAGGAGTAGTATCCCTGTAAGTGGGGAGTGGGACGAGCGACGTCCAATAATTCGTTAATGCTAGCTACGAATGAAAACTCGTATGCTCCCCCGTTCACATGCGCACTGGCGGTTGCCATGCCAACGATGTCAACACGCGTTTGAAGTTTCGAACTTGTGTATTGAACGAACATAAACAAACGAACGTAACCTACATGTTCATCGAGATGTCAAAAGGTAACATATTGAGTGGGTATAACATGTGACTGCGAAAACAGCTCTGCGCATGTGCACGGGGGAGCATAAGAGTTTTCATTCGTAGCTAGCATTAACGAATTATTGGACGTCACTTGTCCCACCTCTGCTCACCGAACACATAGGGTGATACCACTCCTTACTATTCCTTCGTGAATGGACCAAATGCATAGGATTCGGTCCATTTTTGCCCTATTTTGCTAATATCTCCGTAAAAACTCATTTTTTCCCATATAAGTGTATTTGAAAAATGATAATAATTATTATTCATTACGAAGATATTACAAAAATGAAGTTTTGTCTCGTGCATTTGGTTCATTGTTTTCCCGTCAGCACTCAACGAAGTGAAGTTAGCTGGTGGTTGAAGTGAAAACACCTAATACGCAAATAATTAAATTAACAATTTGATTTGAAAAAGACGCGCATACAAATAAAAAATGAAGTTCTGCCTATGCATTATTAATATTAACAATTTCACCTAAGATTTTGAGTGGAGGAAGATTTACAATTATAGCATTTCTCGACGTAATTGCAGATAATTGAAGATTTCACGGATTCTATTCTTTTATATGAAAACATACGATTGTCGTGGCAGTATATATACATATACATATACATATACATACATATATATATATATATATATATATATATATATAATTTGAAAAAGGGTTAAACAACAAATACATGGTTCCACTGAGAGCAACTGCCCTCTGAAAACGACACCGGCTCCCGGTAGAACCGCGTTAAATCACACTTATGGCCACGTCTCACACCCGCGAGATGGGTGGTCACAGGGCAGGATGGAATAACAACGATAGGCCGGTGAAACCCTCGGTTGTCTCAAGGACACGAAGCGACCTAACGATGACAGCCTTCTGCATCCATTTCGCAAGTACCTTGGAATATTTTAACACGCAGGTATGGCTTGAAGGTTACGAACCAGTGATATTTTCGCACCTTCGAGAGCACCTATCACAAAAACAATTAATAGTACCGAGTATTTTGGGCACAGTCATTGCAGCTGCCTTTTAAGATCTTGATACCTCTCCTCCTTTTCTTCCTCCTTAGCAGTGATGTTGTATTCGGACGGAGCCGAGTATTCGATCACGAATATAGTTCGTTTCTCGAAGTCTTGGATAACGATGTCAGGCCTCGAGTGTGCAACGAAGACTGCTGTCCGAAAATCGTAGTTCCAGAAAATTTGGCACTTCTCGTTTAGAAAAATTCACTCTATCTCCCTCGGAGCGCTCGCCAGGGCATGGTCGCGGCCAACACCATGAGAGCGACAAAAATAATGAAAAAGCACTCTTAGGGCCGCATTATGTCTGTAGAGATACGTCTTTCCCGCGTGAGTGGGACACCCGGGTAGTATTTGTTCTAGGTACTCAGCGTGTTCATCACACGCTCTGCACCTATCGCTGGGAACTTCTTTACGTAAAATGCGGTGACTGTATGCTAAGCTTGAAATAACACCCTCCTGGAATGCGAAAATAAAACCTTTTGCACCTGAAATAAGCTCTGATGATCTGAAGAAAGCAAAAGTTTGCTACTTTGACAAGGACTGTTTTTCTACATTTCTGTGAAAGTTTCCGTGCATTTTCTCTCCAGTATTAGGATGCCAACTAACACTTATATCCACAAGCTCAGAGTCCTTGGGAACGCCAGTAATCTTTCCTTTCTTCAGATTAATTTTGGCACACTTGTCCAGTCCAAAGTCCATCCCAATCTCTCCGGTGTACTATTCGACAATATTTATAGCGGTTTGAAGTTTGCTTTCACCAGAGGTATAGATCTTCAGGTCATCCATATAAAATAAATGAATGACCTTATGCTTGCGCTGATTAGTGTCGCTACGGATGTATCAAGGAGAATTCTGCAGTGCGAGAGATGACGTTGCTTGTTGTCACACGATAATTTTTAGACGATATGATAAATCTAGTTTTCCAACGAGGCATCAGTCTCTCTATGCATCTCACTATGTGCGGATGCACCTTCAAGATTTTCAACAGACAGATGATAAGTCTATGAGAGGTTGAATCGAAAGCTTTCCGGTAATGAATTCAGGCCATTGACAGGACGCGCTGATTGCCTATAATTTTCTGGGTTTGACAAGTTGCCTTTTTTCGGTAGGAGTGTAGTGCGTCTTAAGAACAGCTACTGCGGACTGGGCATCTCTTACTTCATATATGAGGTGAATATGCGGGCCAAATGTTGGCGTGTAGAAGTAAACTTCTTCCACCAGAAGTTTTTTATACAATCTGGTCCAGCAGCGGAAAAGTTCTTTGTGCCTCCATGTGCTTTTTTCACCTCTTCGGCATTTATTAATGGACATTCCTCCTCAGATTTTATGAGGTTGTCGCAAAACTCCTTGAAGCGGATGATATTGTCAGTATCTTTTTTCAATTTTAGTGTTTTCGGGCTCTTATATATCTCTCAGCAAAAAGTCTCTACCTCCTTGGGCTTTGGTGGATTTTTGACAGAAACAGGGAGATCGCTGAAGAGGCGCGATGGGTCAGCGAGAAACTGTTGATTCTCCCTGATCCATCTCTCCCTTTTCTGCATTCTCCTCCTTGCGTCAGATAACAGCCGCATTTTGTTAACAATATGCTGCTTGAATGTTAGCAGCTTTGACTTGTTCAATGTGTGATTTAAGATACTCAGTTCTTGGGCGAACCTTCGAACCCTTTCCGTACTTCGTACCCTTTTTATAATTCTTGTTCCGTTGGTGCAAGCGTCTTTTGGTCTTTTGATCCTTTGTCGGTTTTAGCCTTCGATTTGAATTAGCCCAAGCTCTTGCAGCACCATAAACTGAGCGATTGATGGTCCAGAGGTCAGACTCTTGGATTAACTACAGGAAAGCTTTCGATTCAACCTCTCATGGACTTATCATCTGTCTGTTGGAAAGCTTGAAGGTGCATCCGCACACAGTGAGATGCATAGAGAGATTGATGCCTCTTTGGAAAACTTGATTTACTATCTCATCTAGAAATTATCATGTGACAACGAACAACGTCACCTTCCAGAGGGGCGTCTTTCAAGGTGATACCATGAGCCCTTTGCTTTTTTGCATCACACTTCTGCCTTTATCTCTCTATGGATGACCTGAAGATCTATGCCTCTGGTCAAAGCAAACTTCAGACTGCTACAAATATCGTCAAAAACTACATAGGAGAGATTGGGATGGACTTTGGTTTGGACAAGTGTGCCAAAACTAATCTGAAGAAAGGAAAGATTACTGGCGTTCCCAAGGACCCTGATCTAGTGGATATAAGTTTTAATAGACATATAAATACTGAAGGAACCTATACATACCTGGGCGTGCCTCAAAGCCGTATTCAGGACGTAACATCAGTTAAGGAGTCTCTCCGAAGCAGATTCAAGCATCTTCTTCGAGAGATTTGGTCTTCCAATCTGTCGGCGTTGAACAAGGTATCTGCGAATAATATGCTTGCCGTCCCGGTTCTACTCTACTCGTTTGGGGCGTTTCAATGGGATAATACATTTTACGCCGTCAAGGCAGAGGCGGACTTCTGAATTTCCAGTGTCTTTATAACCGAATTGTTCTGAGTACAGATTACATTGTTGCGAATGGCAGAGATCCTCTCCCAAAAATGGTTAGGAACCACGAGATGATTGGCGAAGGAACGTTACTTCACAAAGCCGCGGAGAAAGCGGCAGAGACCCTTGGCTTGAATTTTAGCATCAGAAGTGAGGAAAGTGCATTACTTTATCTAGATGCTTCACTTTTGGAAGCTGAAGTGAAGAAAGCAGAGGTTGAAAAATAGATGATTTGTGCATTAGCTGCGATAAAATTGAAAAAATCTGCCCATGTCGCGGGCACATTCTCATCGCGCGCTTCGCGCGCGGCTCGCTTCGCTCGCAAGTTTGAGCGCGCCTAGGGCGCGCGACTGTTGGATCTCGCGCTTCGCGCTCGATCATATATTTATCTCGCGCTTCGCGCTCGATTATGTATTCACCTCGCGCTTTACGCTCGATTCCTCTAGATCTTTGAACTTCGTGTTCGACTTCGATGAAAAGAAAAAGTTTATTTCTGAATATTAGAAAATTATCAAAACCTCTACATATGAAATGATTGTTAAATTTTTTTTTATTTTAGACTGAAAAGGAAATTTATTTACTCAAGGTTCTATGGACCTTAAGGAACACATTCTCATCCAGATACTCGCGCTTCGCGCTCGATATTTGATTTCAAATTCATTTGAACCTTGCGTTCCACGCTCGGTTCTGTGCACCGTATAATAGAAACAAAAAAGTTTGAGCGCACTTACGGCGCGCGATTTGGGCGTCGCGCTTCGCGATTTGTATTTGATTTCAAATCAAGAATAATTATATAAATTAAGCGACAAATTTCATTAGTTAAAATGTTATTTTAGATTTTCCGTTTTTCAAAAAAGTTAGTTTTTTCATTTTGAATATATTCTTACAACGAAAATGGATTTTTCCAAAGTTTTCCAAAAATTTGATTTCTTTTACTGTCAATGTTATTTTCACGAATAAAATAAAAACTACGCGTCCTATCGAAACATGATGGATAACAAATTTGTACCTCTTCTTTGAATGAACAAATGTTGTCTTGGTCATGTTTTTCGTAGCTTGTGTTATTCGTCTAAAATTTTTTATTTTTTATTTTCAATGCTGTTTTTTATGAATAAAACAAAAACTACGCGTCATATCAAAAAGTGAATAATAACAAATTTGTAGATCTTTTTTAGGTGCATAATTTTAGCCCAGTCATCTTTTGTCGTATCTTGCATAGTTTCACAGCAAAATGGAATTTTTGATTTCTCATTATTTTGTTGTGCGATCAGAATTTAAATTTTTTATTTTTTGAAAAATTCAAAAAGTTATTATGAAAATATTGCAAGGTGTTCAAAAATCAACGTTTTTCTTCTCTTGACTTTTTTTCATAACGTGCGTTTTTCGGCTTAAAATGTTCATTTTCGTTTGTTTTTTGGAATTTTGAAAATGCTATAACTCTGGTAATTTTTTTTTTATCTGAAAAGGTCATTAGGATATTTTTTTCCTCTTTTTGCTTACTATTAACAACCGTCCATAGAATTTCCAAATCTTCAAAAAAAGTGTTCTCAAAAATTTTCAAAATGTGCTCACTTTTTGAATTTTCATCCGAAATAGCTGGTTAACGAACTTGTTCTTTCTTTTTAGGCCCTAAAAAAGTGTGCCAAAGCACAACCCAATCGGATTATTTTTTCGAAAGTTATCGTGCCTACAGACAGACAGACAGTCAGACAGACTGACAGACACCTTGGTAAAAACCTTTTTTTCTGGCTCAGGGGGTCTCAAAACGTGGAGATTTGATGAACACCGACCAAGTCAAATTTTACATAAAACCAATACCTTCTCATTAGAATGAGAATGTAAAAATAAGTAAAAAGTAACGCATTTGCAATTTATCAATGTTTAAAAATTGCTATAAATCAAAGTAAATAATCTCAAACAGGTGAGTGTTATCAATATTTCTACAGTATTTTCGTTGTGATTTAAGATGTCTCACCGATTTATATGCAAATTATGAAACATCACATTTTCTTGATGCACCGATAATGGTCGTGAATCCCGGTTGTGGGCACTTGAATGTAACCGGCTGTGGGCACATTTTTTCTATACAAAGCGTCTGTTTGACTTGAAAACTGTCAGATATCATCATTTATGTCGACATAACATATTCCATTAACGTTTTAACGTATTTAAGTTATTATTTTAATTTACGTATTTCAGCCATGACAACCCCGGAGAAGTCAACTACCAAAGTCAAATACTTTTTTCTTCTTCATATTGTTGTCACTGAAGGCCTTTAAAATTAATAAAACTTGAAATTCTTTAGAATTAGGTGCGTTTTCCTTTAACTATGTCCATTTTCAGCGAATTTTCGAAGGGTACCCATAACCGGTTACGATTTTTGTTGTTGCCAAAAATGACGATTTCACAAAATTGGTCGTAAAATTTTTCTAGTTGACGGAATCAATGTACTTATTTTAGCAAAAAGTTACAATGTAAAAAAAAGTATCATTTCAAGGCTAGTTTACGGTATTGAAACAGTCCCTCAAAAATATAGTCTCGAGTGGCTCTATTCTAATGCCACTTTATTTTGATGCCACTAAACGACGCTTTAGTACAACTTTTTTGGATCGAAACAGGAAGGAAGTGAGAATCAAATTTTTTCTGTTTCAAATGTTTTCTCTTTCTCTTAAGCATGAAGTTGCAAGAAATTAAAACAATTGCCCTGTGCATTATTTTAGTTCGCTAGTACGTACCACTTTTCAATCTGAAGTTAGCAAAGTAAAAAAGCACGAACGAAGGCTTCAAAAAAAGACGATTTGGTATTATGACACTGCCGTGAAAACTAAAAAGATACATAAGTAACATTTTTATGAAAAATGAGTTTTTGGTATCACTGGATTGGTAAGAGAAAGCTGCATCTAACTAGCGTAATACAAGTGATTAATTCTCAATATTTATTGCAAAAAACGATTGTTTAAAACTGAAATCGAAAAAGTTGAAAAATACAACAGAAAAGGATACACAAAGCACTTTGCGTGTCCCAAAATTTGTACAAGGCATCTAATACGTCATCATCATACAAATGAAAAAGAACCTAAAGTGCTTTGTGTCTTTTTTGCCTTGTAAAAGTGACCGAGTGCGGAGCGTATTTACAAACGAAAAGAATCACTTGCCCTTGCGTATGTTTTTGCTTTGTAAAATACATAGCTCGAGCACTGATCCGAAATCCAAAGGAAATAAGTCCCGGCTATTTTCGGTACTCTTCGGAAATGTTCGGACTTCGGATTGCGGGACGAGCGGCAGTCAACAAGAGCGCGTGATTATTATTATACCATTAAGCCATTTCCCTTTGGGGTAGGCGTGACTTGCTCGGTTGGAAAGTAGTGGGATAGGTATATAGGTGTAAAGAAGGTCGTTATATGGTATAAGGTAGATAGGTATATAGGTGTTAGGTATAGATGTTTTAGATTGATCTGAAGTTTTCGTGTTATTTATTCAAATCACACGTTCACTCCGCAATACTGCTCCGACCCAGGTTGCTGATCAATCTCTCTGGCGATCACCCCAAGTGAGGAGCCTCACAAAATTGTTATGTATGGTTCCCCACTTGGACCCATTAGTATCCAAGGTCTTTGTTTCAGGCATCATTTACTCTATTGTCACTCTGTTTATAAGCTATTTGTCGCCACACATTTCTGTCCTGGCATACTACTCTAGCTTCATTCACGTCCATGCATTTTTTCATGCAGGCTCTTGTGTTCCTATGACTTCTTATGTCTCTTCGGATTAATGACTCATTCACAGATTCTAACGATTCTTTCGGCGGTCTACCTCTGGGCATTCTGCCATTTACTTTACCTTTATATACTTGCTTCGTCAGTCGTTCATCTTTCATTCTTTCAAGATGTTCGAACCATCTTAACTGATTTCTTTCCCATATGTCAACTAGTGTTTCTCCTGTACCACATTCTTTGAGGATTGTCTCGTTTCGGACTTTGTCCATCAGTGTTTTTCCGCATATTATGCGCAGAGGTTTCATACCGATCGCGTTGATTTTACTCCTATCCTTTTCTTGACAGGTCCATGTCTCGCTACCGTATAGTACAGTTGGTACGAATATGGAATTATGTATGGCCATTTTAGCTTTTTTTTATATGTTTTTATTTGTGAGGATGGACCCTGCTCTACCGATAACCTGCTTACCCTTATTTATGCGCCTATCTAACTCCCCATCTATTTTACCGTCGCTAGTGAATAGGCTACCTAGATATACGTGCTTGTCAACTTGTTCTAATCTCTCATCACTTAGGACAATGTTGCATATTGTTTTCTCACTTTTACCCTCAAACACCATGATTTTCGTTTTATTCACGTTCATTTTGAGACCCATGTTCTTCATGCTTGTATTAAGTTTATTCAACATTCTTTGCAAGTCCTCGACTGATTCTGCCATAACAATTTTGTCATCTGCGAAAGCTAACCCACGTACCTTGACGGTTTCGAGATCTACACCATCTTCGTCGAACAGGGCAGTTCTTAGACACTTATCCATGAATATGATCAAAAGCCACGAGGACATAACGCATCCTTGCTTCACACCTTGCATAATATCGAACCAGTCACTCAGTTTCCCATTTACCCTTACACTCGCTTTACTACCTGTATATATTGTTTTTATTGCTTGTAGGAGCCCTCCATTCACTCCATACTCTTTAAGGACTTCCCAAAGTTTACTTCTATTTACCGTGTCGAATGTTTTTTCTAGGTCAATAAATCCACAGAAAACTTTCTTTCCTACTCTCAAGCTTTTTTCTGTGACCTGTCTTAGGCTAAATATCTGATCTGTACATGATCTTCCTGGCATAAATCCACTTTGGACTTCCCATATCTTCTCTTCTGTAATTTCCATTACCCTACGAATAAGTATTTTTGAGTATCCCATGTAGAAACTGCCCCAATTGTCCCCATTTCAATTAGGGCAGTAGTCAGAATCTCACTAGAACAACTGGACTAGTAAGTTCTAAACAGGACCCTTCAAGGCACTGCTAAGATTTTTTATTCCTCATGACTAGAAAAAACTATGTGCCTCTAGTTAGGCCCTAATCTTGTATTTGAGCGGGGCTTTAGTTGGTTCCTGATTTAGATAAAAGAACCAAAAAATTCTAGCCAGGCACTGGTCGGGCGCTAGTCAGCATACCCCAGATAAATTTCCTGAAGATGGTGCTGCAGTATATATGATGCAGTGCCATCTTCAGAAGTTTGAATGCACTAAATCATGTTTTAGTAAACAGGGGAATGGCTGCCTCAACAACACGTGACAGCAAACTGAAATTTATTTTCATCTGAAGTATCCGTGCGTTTAACACTTATAAACACGTGTTTTTATCGAAAATAACACTACTTAAATTTTTATTAAATATAGTTTAAGTAATAGTTTTGTCAAATTCTTATTATTATATATACTGAATGTAATCTGTGAATATAACCAAAAAAAAATTAGGTAATTTCTTTTTTCAACTTTCACAATCACTTTGATTAAAATAAAGTTCGAATTTTTTGTTAATACGTGAAACATAAGGAAAACAGTTAAATTTGTGCTGTTTATGTGAAACCTAGTGGAAAATAATAAAAATAATAATTTTCTTGTTGAAAAATAGTTTGTCACATATATTTATATCACAGCTGAATAATGAGCGTACCGGAAAACAGAGAGGGTCTAGACGGGCGGTTGAAGGTTATTCCTGTTAGGATCTTGCTAGAAGTTCTTGATAGTGCCTGGCTAAAACAGCGTTACAGAACTAGTCTGGCCCTCCCTATTTTTCCCGACTAGAGCCCGACCAGAAACGGGGAAAACTAGCCGGGGCCCTTCCAAATTCCGATCGCAATTTCTACATGGGATATTTTACTTATGGTACTTAGTAGGCTGATACCTCTGTAATTACTGCAGTTGCTTTTATCTCCCTTTCTTTTATATATTGGTACAATAATCGCCTTTCTCCAATCGTCTGGGACGTCTCCTGTCTCGAAACATAAATTTATCAATTCGCACAACCTGTGAGGTATGTACTCGCCACCGTATTGAAGCATTTCAGCGCTAATACTGTATATACCAGCAGCCTTACCGTTTTTCAAGTTCTTAATTATATCTCTGACCTCAGTGACACCAACTTTTTCAATCAGGTTTTCTAATGCATCATGTTCAATGTCCTAGTTTTGTTGCCCTATGTCTTCACCTCCTAATAGTTCTTTAAAAGAGTATTTTAAAGCGTCTACGCAGGAATTTTATGAGTGGAATTGCAAAAAATGAAACATTAATTTAAAAAACGATGATGTGCGTTATGCATACAGTTTTGCAAATCATATAATAGTATCTTGCTTGCTGCCAAGTTGTAAACAGTTTGCAAATGTTATATAACGTCGGTGATAGGTTGTTCATCACTCAGTACGATTTGCAAAATGTTTGTAATTTTTGGCTAGTTTACAAAAGTAACTAATTTGTTTAATTGCAATTTTAATATTATTGCCGGCCGAGCAAGGTTTTGCAAATTTGATAATTTTCAAATCTCAACATTTCTAACATTTGCTACTCAAAAACTCAACCTTCGCAATTTTCGCTGGAATTTTAGGAGTCGGATTGCAAAAAGTTGAACAATAATTTAAAAAACGATAATTTGCGTTATTTCTTTAGTTTTGCAAATCATATAATAGTCTCTTCTCAATGAAAAAAAGCTGAAAGAACGTTTTGCAAAACCTTCGGTATTTTCGCTGGGGAGTGATTAAAAAAATAATAAATTCTTCATAATCATTAATGTTGCCGTGTCACGAACGTTTTGCAAATTTAATACAAGATAGAGACTAAATTTATAATACTCACTCAAGTTTGCAAAATGTTCTGAATTTTCGTGGAGCAATGGGGGGCAAATATTGCAAATTAATTTTTTAAAACAAATTGGCGACCCGATCACGTTTTGCAAAATGTTATTTTATGTTCAACATACAAAAAAACAACTATATAATTTTTTTGAAGACCTTCGGAATTTTTGTTAATTGATTAGTTATTTCCACTGGTCTATTTCTCAGACTCGAGGGGAAATTTGCGCTGCTCGCAAATGTAAGTACGCCTAGGGCACGCGTCTGTTGGCTCTCAAGCTTCGCGCTCGATAATAGGTTACCACAAGCTTCGCGCTAGGACATATTTAGACCTCGCGCTTCGCGCTTGGATTTGTATGCATCTTTATATTCTGAATTTGCTACGTAATTAAGTATAGTTAAAGATTAAGTTGCTCAAAGCTCTGTAGGCTTTGAGGTGCACATTCTTATCGTGACACTCGAGCTACGCGTTCCATTTTTGACAGACATTTTTGAATGTATATTTGTTTTATGAATTGTCTTACAATAAAAAACTACAATCCTTTCTTCAGACATTCTTCCATATCTTGTACGAATTTTTAAACGCTGAAATTCCGTAACATTTTCTCGTATTTTGCTTCGTTTGGTTCAAAATTTGAATTTTGGATTTTCCCACAGTATTTTCAATAAATAAAACCAGAGATAAGGTGGGAGATTGCTCATGTAATGGAATAAGAGACTCCGTCAAAATCGGGTTGCTAATAGCCGGTGCACTCGAACTCAGTCCCGCGGTCAGAATTGAGGAGAGCGGCCGTACTCGAACTCAGTCCCAAATTCAGTCTGGCGGCGCTGTCTCCTCCGTTCATTCTTTCCCCCACCACTGGCGGCCCTTCGTACCACCGTACCACGAGGAGAGAATGAGCACGCGTAAGTGAGAGAGAAGAAAGATGTTCGTAGGAGTCAAAGCTCTCTCTCTCGCTCCAACTGTTTCCCAACATTTTCCCTTCACACTTGCTAGCGCAATAGGTTCCCGGCTTAGGACTGGCAGCATTTATTATTATGCTGGCGTGTTTTAAAAATTGGGGGTTTAAAAAATCGGGATGCTAAATCTGCTGACAACACTGTCGCTGACAATACTAATATCTACTCACTAGCAATTACAATTACGTACTGGACACGTTGCACCTCTCCCTCCCTTTCTGAAAACGTGATAAAGTCAACCGAGTAAGAGAGGAGTGGGGGGAGAGTGACGATAACTCAGATCAGCTCTGGGCATTCTCTTCACGGGACTGAGTTCGAG
>CAKNXH010063013.1:107489-135174 GCA_932178445.1 Andricus quercusramuli
GTGTTTTGTAGAGCGGTAAAATAGCCGTAAAATATAGCCAAGAATATCTGTTGAAAAAAGCAGGTTTTATATTTGAGGGTTGATTTTGACCATGAAGGGTTGTTTTTGGAAAATTAAAATTTAGTACATTTAAGAGTCGTAAAAAAGCCGTAAAATATGGCGTAGTTGTTTTCCTTTTTAAAACATTTGTTATGTGTTGGAGGTGCTAACTTGACGCCCAGTGAGCACCCCTAGCCTAAAAATTCATTTTTTGAAAAAACTAGTGGAGCCGTAAATTTTTAATTTGCGCCTAAAAGTAGCCGTAAAAAAGCCGTAAATTATGGTGTATTGAAAAATGTAAATTTTCATTGTGGAGGTGCTAGCTTGACGGACCTATGGAAAATTTGCAATTGATTCCGCATTGGTGGGGCACACCTGTGTCTGGTTACAGAAATAATGTTGGTCGAACCCCTATCCCTTTCCAACTTCTCGTTGGGAGCGGAAAGGCACCTCTGTGACTGGTTACAGAAATAATGTTGGGGCTTTTTGCACTGAAACCTGTTACATTTCAGCAGACGTATCACTGATTTTCTCGAAAAGCATCACTCGTAGAAAAAAATGTTTGGAACAAAAAATGTATATCTCGATGAGATCTATAACTTTTGTTTGAATTCTTTGGCGAAATTTCGCGTATTGGCTTAGATAAACGGAAAAAACCATGATTTCTATGATTTTGTTATGGTTTTACCATGAAAATCGCCTTGTCGAAAATCTTCACTCTCATATTCGTAATCAGCAAGTCAAAATACAAAAGTATACGGTGTTTGAAGTAAATCGGAGAATTCAGCTATTTGGAACTTTATCCAAAATATCTTAATATATTTGGATTAATTAAAAAAATTAGATTTTAATTATTTACAGTTTTTCTGGCCGTACGGATGCTAAAAAGCACCTAAACGCTGATTTAAATATGATAATTGTGATATCGTGACATACCCATATTTGAGACATCGTAGTAACAAAACTAACAATAATTTTAAACGTTTTTCTGATCAAATCGCTTCATTTATCGTTCAATTACAAATTCCAATAGTTTGTTGATGGGCGAAAAAAAATATTTTCAGCCAAAACAGAGGTGACGCCCCTATTCTGCTATATTTGTAAAGAACTTCCTCTATTAGAGTATGAGTACTCTTACAAAAGAGATATTAGGCCACGCCTACTTACGAACCTAGCTTCACAGCAAGCACCGGTACGCGTGGCCTAACATCGCTTTTACTAAAGTACTCATACTCTAAGAGGATGGGTTTTCTTACAACCGTAGTAAGGCAAAGTTTCTTTATGGTATGAGCCATTTAATGCTAAAATTGTCTAACCTGATGCCAATATTGGTAGGAATTCATACCAATTTCGCACATGAAGTTCCGTGCTGTAATATTAAGAGCACAGCCTACTATAACAGTGCGATTTTTTTCTCCGTGTACCATAAGCAAATATCATATTTCATATTCAAAAAATGTGAAAAAAATACCGATTAAATGGGGTACATATGTTTCTAAGATAAGTTGAGTAGTATAGTTAGGGTTCATATCTCCAGCGAGTACACTTTTTCAAAGTGTTTAAGGGTGCGATTATACGCGCATGTGACCATGTGTGCAATTGCTGTGTACATAAACATAATTAGAGTGAAATAATAATATATAAAATATTTGCTTATCAAATTTGAATTGCTATTATGGATCTGATTAACATTGTATATAACCAGTAATCCTGAGTTTTAAGCCCCAGGTTTTCCCCTATTGGGCATCTACAGTCCGGAAAAGCCATCTCAGCTTTTTTTACCATTGCGTCAACTTGGAGTTTCCAGGTTAATTTAGGATCAAATATTACTCCTAAATGCTTTTCGATTTTGAAAATTCAACTTCCCTACCGTAGTATTTAAGATTTCTAAGGTCAGAAAAGTTACTTCTTCTAGTATAATTCTTAAATACTATATCATCTTGGTTAAAGGACAAACGGTCCCTTCACCATTGATCAATTATGTAGAGCGCTGACTGCATGAGTTCCACTCACGTGCCCTTATTCTTCCCTATTACAAGGATTGCCAGGTCATCTACATAGCCTTGAGTATAAACCCCGATTCGTTTAGGACACGAATCAGGTCATCAATGATAAGCGCCCACTGGGTGGGTGAAAGAACTTCTCCCTGTGGGCATCTCCTTGAAACTTTGGACTTCACTTAATTAACAGGTAGTGAAGTATGTAACGTTCTGATTTTTAACATGGAGTGCATCCACCGGTTTTCGGTGCTAGTAATTCCATGTGTTTGAGCATAACCGTATATGGATTCAATTTGGGTGTTACTATATGCCCAATCTACGACTAGATTCTAGTCGTAGGTCACTAGAACACGGTTTTCCAGGGCAACAGAATGGAGACATTTTCTTGTGGTAAAATAAGCTATCAGATTGAGGAATTTGATCAACCTTATGAACCTCAGCGCACATGACGTCATTCGGCAGTGAATTTCATATTTTAAATGGGAATTTTCGCAAAACAATTGATTCAAGTTTTTTTTTCTCATTGCACATTCCTATCGGTAATGGTAATTTTTCTAACCTAGTATTTGGCAACTTATGTTATTCAAACTGCTAGTTATTGCAATTACGATTTTATCATTTATTTTTGTGAATATCTCTTTTTCTAACTTTAATTTTGTCTCGAAGATATTAATCTTTCTAACTCTAAATGGCAATTTTTACGTTTGGAGTATATTTATAATTAATATGGAAACATTATTTCTTCATATCGCTATGGTAATTATTAATATTTTGTCGACTATATCCTAGCTTACCATCGAACTCATGTAAAAATAAATATTATAATACTAAATTTTACAACCAAAAGTTTCTCTGTGCAGGACAACTGTATTACACATAAGTATATAATACACTAACGCAGTAGGCATGTGTTGCAATTCCGGCTGCGCAATGGTGTTTTATAGCAGGTATGATTGTGCCGTAAAGTCGCATGTCACCTATCTGCGCTGTAGAGTTATCTCGTAGTTTCGGATGCACACTATAATAAAGTGCCATTTCCGGCTGCGCAGTGGATTTCCCTGGTTTATATGCTTGAGCAGTAGATTTTTGAAAACGTAAGGCTGTGCAGTATAGCTTTGTCGTGCTTATAGATTCTCAATAGGAATATTGCTCATTTTCGACTGCGCAGAAGACCTCTATGTGATGTATGGTTGAACACTAGAGTTATATCTTATTTCCGGCTGCTTAGTATCTAGTATATACTCTCAACTCATACTTACCCTAAGAATCTGCACTGCTTTAAAAAATATTTGCGAAAGAAGCTTTCACTTGGAGGACTCCAACGTATTACACCCACCCGGTATATCTTGAATGTAATAATTGAACCGAGATGGATAGCTTGATAAGATCCGTGAGGATAATGAACGTCCTTCGCACGATTCATTTATCTACTGGAGAAATAGTCTGAATACGATAGTTCGCGCCAAGTGGAGAGACATAACTAATGTGCAATTAATGCTTACATTTTTTTTGTGTCTTAACAATAATGCCAATTGAAAGTATCAATTGAGCCGATCAGGATGTCTTATTATGTTCTAGTCTGCGCTTTTATTCAGATTAGATGTGCAGCAATAAGTAGTAAATTAAGCCAGAAAGAGAGAGAGAGGATTCACTGTTAATAAAAGTATTGAAAAACATTTACAATTTGCTAAATTCCTGTTCAATATGCTGATTTATAAATTAATTAATTATAATAGCTTCCAACTTACTTGCACTTTTAGCGTTCTCCTCCACGTAAAAGTTTGATATGCATGGGCGGAGGCCTGTTCTTTCTGTCTTGCTTTGAGTGCAGCGATCACTAGTTTTGCTTCTTGTAATGATGTAACTTCTATTTCTTTAATTTTTTCTTTGTTGAATGAATGTGGTGATTCACTAACCCTGCCTTCAGTCACCGTGGCAAGGGGGTAGCTATCCGTGGACGAGTCATCAAAACTACAACGGGAAAAGTATATACTTTAAGAACATCTTCTTCATAATTCAATTTCTAGTGTAATTTTAATTCGTAATATTTTCCTGAAGCCATCAACTTTGACAAAGTTATGTATTCTTTATTCAAGCGCTTCATTAAAAAATACTTAACGAATTATTTGAAAAATCGATTTCCTATGTTATGCATTTTTACATTCTCATTCATGAGAGTGTAATGTAATCGTCTACGTTTTCGGTCTCTATTTTTTAACGGATCTTTATGTTTCGACACTCACAGAGTCCAAAAATCATAAAATTTTGTCAGTTTCTGTCTGTATGTATGTACGTATGTATGTCTGTATGTATGGTTACTTGAATGATGTAGCCACGTTAACTTTAGAAGGAACTGTCCAATCAAGTCAGCCTTCAATGAAATTTTAAAAGGTCCCAAAATGAAGGTTAAGTTCGTTAACCTGATATTTGTAACGAAAATTAAAAAATGTAGAGAATTTTCAAAATTTGAAACCAAACTTTTTTTAAAGTTTCAGAAATTTTTGTCAAAGTTCCTTACAGATAGCTGAAATAGTTGCGAATTATCTGAATACAATTTTTGATTCCGATGAAAATTAGAAAAGCTATATTCCTTTCAAAATTTGGAAAATTTTCAAAAAATAGATGAAATTATTTTTCTATTTAACATTTTTATCAGATATAAAATCTATTTTGAAACTATTCTTGTTAAGTTCCTCGATTAGACTGACATTCAAAAATTCAAACCATTTTCAAAAATAAGCGACTTTTTTTAAGAGATCCGAAGAATTGAAGTATTATTTTTATTAGCTTTAACCAGATATACAAATTATCTTGAAGAAAATTTTTAATTGGACACTAATAATGGAAAAGGTTCTAGATTATGTATTAATCATATTACAGTTGTCTAGGAACTGAAATATGAACGAATGGAATCAAATCCTACGGCTTAATGTCCTCTATTTAGTCACTTAAAAATAACATTGTGTTTTTGTATTAACATTATATCGAAAAAAATACCACATGTGCTTTGAGAACATTCTTTAAAACAAATAAAAAACAATTTCGGTTCAGAACTGGAATCACAGTTTACGATTTAAGTTACAATATTTATGATATCTGAAAAAATGTAGTTGAAATGTACGCATTAGGCGTACGAAAGCGGGCGTAAAGCGAGAGAGTGTACCCACGCGCCCTAGGCACTGGTTTTGAATTTGCATTGGTATTGTATGTACTGTATCATTTGGTTTACATGAATACGAAATAATCTGAGATTTTACGTGAGACGGACGACGGATGTGAGCCTGAAATCCAATGAGAACCACAAGAATTGGCCAACGCGCTTTGGTAACCACACCGACAGAACATACTTACTTCTCTCGTCTGATCTCGTCTTACGCTACGTTAGTATGGTTTATTTCAAACTATGATAGCACACATTCTTACTGAATTAGTAAGAATGTGTACTAATTCAGTAAGAATGTGTGCTATCATATTTTGAAATAAACCTTACTAACGTAGCGTGGGACGAGATCAGACGAGAGAAGTAAGTGAATCGGTGAATGTTAAAGGGGCAGTAGTCCAAGAAAGCTGACTTTTGGAAAAACGAAAAAAACTGTCCCGTTCCGAAAATATTGGCAAATTGCTTGATTAGGCCTTGCGCATTTGTGGAACCAGTGGTCAGAGAGATATTTGAACAGGAAAGAGAATCTAAATACAATTTCCCTATTTTATAGAATTTTTTAAAGATGGTGGACTACTGCCCTTTTAACATGCTACAACAAAATCAAGTCTTTTTTCGTTGGTTTTTTTCGATACATTGTTGAAAAGCCAAGGGTGTTATGACAAACAATCATTTTTCAAGTGAAACTGAATTGATACAGTCTTTAATCACTGTCTATATCTTGTTGGCCTTCCCGAGTGGGCCTTTGGAAGGCGATTTCCTCAAAGAGCATTCTGGATCCCCCTGGAATGTAATCCAACACTTTTTTTCAGGTCTTCGAGTTTTTTTGGTTTAATGGGGACTTTTCCCGTGGGGTAAGAAGCCTCGGTAGGTAGACGAACGGTGTCTCTGAACGTTTTCTTCGTTTTTTTCTTGGACTACTGCCCTTTTAACATGTTAACCTCGGAAACTCATACTTTTTAATCGCCCCCACGCCTCTAAAATGTGGTAGACAGCGGTCCTTATAGCATGAAACGATGTGGCTGCACATATAGAACCCGAAAATGCAAAAAAACGAAAATCGATAAAAATGGACAACTGCCCCTTTAACATTCACCGATTCAAGTATGTTCTCTCGGTGCATAGGTAACCGAACGTGTATAGAATGTCTGAAAAGAATGAACTTGACTCGTGGGATATTCGATCGGTTGTTTGGTCGAGGAACGACTAAGGATTTCTCGAGAAAAATCCGAGAAGCCTCGAAATCCCCTGCCTACCAGCTGCTACACTGGTACCAGCAATTTACTATGAAGGAGCAAAAAAAGGATCGGAAGTGCAGGTGGAATAAAAGGTGCATTATATTTGCGACAGAAGCCGAGTCTTTCTTTTTACGGGCTGAAAAAAATTTTGTTTAGATTCATCTCCACGGAAGGGACTAACGAATGAATTTTAGTCCATTGTATTTAACTCCATTAAACTGATTTGAACTGATTATAAGATAAAGTAAAAGGCAATATATTTCAACTAATTTCGCGGTGATATTTAGATTAATTTGAAATTGATGATAGTGAAATGAATTCAGAATAAGTGCAGTTAAAGTGTAATTAAGAAAATTCGATATAATTGAAGGGGTCTTCAGTTGAATTGAAAGTAAATTCAAGTGAATGTCAACAGCGATTCAAAATAATTCACGCGATATCAACAACAATCAAGGAAATTCGGAAGCAGATATATATCTAAAGTTTTGAATATATTGTTACAAAAATGTGTTAAAAGTAACATTTAATGATAAAACTCACTTATTTATAGCATTTTATAATAGCAAGTAGAAATTAAATTTATTGAAATAACATAAAAAGCAAGAAAATTGGCATCACGATTACTGGGACGCTTACCTCAGTTGTTTGAAAATTAATATTACAAAATACTTTTTCTATCATTTAAAGAAAACAATTTGAATGCTTTAAAACTCCTTGAAAACTTTTGAAATGCCTTCAAATTTCATAAAATCTCTTGAATTTTTTCAAGAGATTTTCTGAAAAATTTTTCATTAAGTCTTTTTAATTCTTTGAAATAGGTATTTTAAAAACTCTTACACCCCGCTAAATGCTTCGGAATTCCTTGAAATCTTTTAAAATCATTCTAAACATTTTTCAGTTGCTTGAAACTTTATAAAATTCCTCTGTAATCTCCTGAAATCTTAAAAAATCTGTTACATTCTTGTTGAATATCTTGAAATTCTTTGAATTCTCGTAAAAACATATGAAACCCCTTCGAATGATTTGAATTCTTTTAGAATCCTTCACGATCCCTCAATATACGATAAACCAGCTTTAAATATCACTTGAAGTCCCTACTCGGGGAAAAATGACTAGTCAGCCTGAACATGTAGACAGTGTCAGGCAGACTATATTTGAGCTTTAGCTATGGGACATTCCCCTACTATCTGTTTAAAAAATCCTGGCCCATCTACAAATCATTGAATAACTCATTTTAAAAAAATCGCTTGAAAAAAGGAAAACCATCTTATCAATCCTCATTTTATTACGAATAAGGACAATATCATTTCATCGCAATACTTCCATAACTTTCCATGCAAATTTGCAGTGAAAGTGAAAAAACGTGGTTAAAAGCACCTTTTGTAATTTGGTCAACTTTCGTCCATTTTATTTTGTCGAAGACTGCATGAATTCTTTTGCAAAAAATCGAGCAGTTTCTGAGAATTCGAAAATGTTTATAACTTTCGTGTTAACAGTAAATAAAAGCGAAGGATGCTAACTCAACTTCTAATCAAGCTAGAAGGCTTTACTGAGGCTTACAATTTTTCAGAAAAGTCAACAAATTCAATGGCGAGGTTTTGAAATTGGTTAATTACATCAATAACACGGTATTGCATATTATTTTTTTCTGTTTTTTTTTCCCCCACGGTAGTCGACCACAATTGTAATCGATACGTTGAAGGGTTTGCCGTATACTATTGCCGAAGTCGGTTGACCCATGCGGCACATTCGACCAGATGTACGAAAGTTGAAGAAAAAAAAGGTCACTTTATGAGTTGAAGGATCAAACAGGACATCGATACCCTGGAACCCGCTGAGAGTATCATCGACTTCTTTTGTGCCCCTAGTAAAAAAAAACAAAAAAAAAAACAGGAAAACCATAATGTGCGATAGCGTGTTATTGATGTAATTAACTGTTTTTAAAAACCCCACCATTGAATTTGTTGATTTTTTTTTTGAAAATTTCAAATCTCAGTAGAGCCTTCCAGCTTGATTAGGAGCTTAGTTAGAATCTTTCGCTTTTATTTACTGCCGACACCAAAATTATAAATATTTTCGAATTTTTCGAAAATGTACTCATAAATAAAACTTCAAGGTAACTACTCGATTTTTTGCAAGAGAATTTATGCATTTTTCCACGAAATACAACGGTCAAAAGTTGACCAAGTTATAAAAGGTGCTTTTAACCACGTTTTTTCACCTTCACTGCAAATTAGCATAGAAAGTTACGGACGCATTGCGATCAAATGATATTGCACCTATTCGTAATAAAATGAAGATTGACAAGATCTTTTTCCTTTCTTTTGAGCGATTTTTTTATTATAGAGTCAATGATTTATAGAGGGTCCAGGATTTTTGTAACAGATAGTAGAATCCTAGGCAGTGTAGCGTACCATGTGCGGAGTGTCAAAATTTGATGGTTAGCTTCACTATCTCAGGCTGTCAAGTTGACGATCCTGGAGTGTAAACCTGATTATCCCAGGAATTTTAGCTTGCTTATCTCGAGTGTTAACTTAATCATACCAGAGGGTCAATTTTATCATCTGTTGTCCTTCTTCTGCCTATATATATTATATATATTGATGAGAGTAAGAGAGACGAGAGGCGGAAATATAGATTATTAAATGATACTTGAAAAGCATAAAAATTGATATAAAATCCATTAAGTCTGAAAGTATCTTTATTATTTTTAAAGAGTAAGATGCCTAAGACATGATTGCATATGCACAAAAACTTTGACGACATATTACTTTGAGCACGAGAGGCTAAGGAAACGGCGTCACTGCACTGAATTGAAACATTTCTAACTTCTAACACTGACAAATTGTGAAGACGATATAAAAGCGTATCACAAATCTCGCAAGTCTTGTTTATTTATCAACAAATTACGAAATTGTGAGCATGTTTTCGGTCGAGAATGTTGAGGATACGGACTGATTGATGAGTGACGTCTTTTCCTTAGTCCCTCGGAAGTATTGAATTTGACGTATAAAATAAAAAAAATCTACTCTCCTCACATGTTTGAAATGTTAACAAGTGTTTTGAATTCATTACAATTTTTGCTTAACATAGGGTTACCAAACGTCCTCCTTCGGGAGGACATGTCCTCCTTTACCGCTTTGTCCTCCCGAGTCCTCCCTTCTTTGAAAATGTCCTCCTTTCTGAAAAAAATGGCATTTTTTTCTTTTTTTTTTTTTAACTTTTACGATGTTATAGTGAGAGATAGAACTACTGGAGTCGTGTTATTGGTCTTACCGGGTATCGTGTAACCTAATTTGTAAAAATAAAATCATTCTATTGAACATTCGTGGTTTGCAATATTTGAAATTCAAAAAACCTGTCTTCACTATGCTAGTAAGTTAAGATTAGGTTAGGAAATTTTCAGGTGTCCTCCTTTCGTACTGTGAAGAAATGGTAACCCTACTTAACACGGCGAACATGACGCCGAACGTCAGCCGCTCCAAAAATGCGTTTTGGGTGTCCATGTGTATTCGCTCGGCGTTCGGGAGAAGTCGTTACAGAGCCACTTCTGACTGACAATACCAGAGTGTCGAGTTTATTATCCTGATAGTGAGTCTAAAACAAATGTGGATATTCAAACAGACTATAAAATTATCGTCTGACTATGAAGAAAAAATTACGGACGGTACTTAGGCTATCTGGAAGATCAAACTGACCATCTAAATTTTGACACTCCAAGTTTGACTTTCCATTTTTCTTTGTGTGAAAATTGGTCTAAATCTCTTTAAATCCCTTGAAATCTTCCGAACTATTTTGTATTCTTTTGAAATTACGTCAAATATTTACAATGTTTTGAAATCCAATTAAATTATTGAAATTTTTAGAATCATGTTGAATTTTTTTGCAATCCTTCAAAGACCTCGAATGCCCCTGAAGTCAGCCCTTGAAATATTTTTAAATTTCTGGAAATAATCTTTTACATTCTTTTGAAATTTCTTGAAATCCTGTGAATTTTTCTTTTGATTTTATGAAATCCCGTGAATTTTTTTACAGTTCATAAATCATGCAATCCCATAAAATCGATCGAAATATTTGAAATCTTTTGATATTCCATGAAGTCCTTAAAATCTTCTAAAATTTACTGAATCATTATTTTGAAATGCCCTAACATGAAATCAAGAATGAATCATTTCAATAAATGTATATTATTAAAATTCATAATGTGCATTGACATTGAAACAGACGTATTTTCATTGTCTTTTGTGGTTTCTACAAAAATTTAATTATTTCATTACATTTTCATCATAATGAGAAGGTGTTAGTTATGTGAAAACTGTGTAAGGGATACAAGTGTGCACGCAGCATTTGTGCTCGAGCCCAATTGTGCATATCGAGGGCCGAGGCACAACTGTGCACCGACTCATCTGTGTACGCTGAAATTTCGACATACACAGTTGTGAGTCTTCTAACTGTGTACGTGCACAGATGGGACACTCCTAACTCTGCAAGTCTCGATTAATAGTAACAGATTTTCAACTCACAAGTCCATGTGAACGTATAGGAGACTCCCAACTGTGCACCTCTTAATTAACCTCAATTAATACGATCAGAATTTCAACTGAACAAGTCCGCGTGCATAGATGGGATACTCCCAACTCTGCACGTCTTAATTAATACGATCAGATTTTCCACCTATACAACCACGCGCACAGATGATACCTTCCCAATTGTGCACGTCTCAATTGATACGATCAGAATTTCAACTCACAACTCCACGTGCATAGATGGGATACTCCCCACTGTGCACGCGCATGGACGGAAGACTTCCAAATGTGCACGTGTTTATTAAGGGATGGGGTCAACTTTGCACGTAGCAACTTTGCACGTGCCCAACTGTGCACGTCGATGGCCAGACGGAGATCTCTGCACGTCGTTGGTCAGACGGACAACTGTGCACGTACACAGATGGTACTTGGACAACTGTACACGTCAAAATTAAGACGTGCACAGATGGACTCCTGTGCACTTTAATGTGCACAGATGTCACTTTCCTAACTGTGCACGTGCACAGATGTCACTTGCCCAACTGTGCACGTGCACAGATGTCACATGCCCAACTGTGCACGTGCACAGATGTCACTCGCCCAACTGTGCACGTTTATGTCCTCACGTAAGGGTTTATACGAGGGTGATCCTTTGTATCTATGTCTGATCAATTTTTAACAGTTAGAATTATTCAATCCTGGTGGAATGGAGCGTATTAACTTTCTTAATGTTAGTTTGAAAATATTTCCTTGAATTCTCTGAACTCCTTGAATTCTCTGAATCCTTGAGTTCTCAGAATCCTTGAATTCTCTGAATTCCTTGAATTCTCTTAATTCCATGAATTCTCCTAATTCCTTGTATTCTCTGAATTCTCAGAATCCCCTGAATTCTCTGAATCCTTGAATTGACTGAATTCTTCGAATTTTCGGAATTCTCAGAATTCTTTGACTTCTCTGAATCCTTCAACTCTCTGAATTCCTTGAATTCTCTGGATTCCTTGAATTCGTTAAATTTGTTTAATTCTCTGAATTCCGTGAATTTGTTGATTTTGTTGAATTCTTTGAATTCTCTGAATTCCTTGAGTTCGTTGAGTTCCTTCAATTCGCTGAATGCCTCCAATTTGCTGAATGCCTTACTTTCTCTGAATTCCTTGAATTCGTTAAATTTGTTGAATTCTCTGAATTCCTTGAATTTGTTGAATTCGTTGAATTCCTTGAATTCGCGGAATTTCTAGAATTCGCGGAATGCCTTCAAATTTGCTGAATGTCTAGAATTCTCTGAATTCCTTGAATTCTCGCAATTCCCTGAATTATCTGAATAATCTGAATTATCTGAATGACCTGAATTCTCTGAATTTCCTGAATTCTAATAATTCGTTGAATTCCTTGAGTTCGCTGAATTCTTTGAATTAGCTTAATGCCTTCAATTTGCTAAATGCCTTGCTTTCTCTGAATCCCTTGCATTCTCTAAATACCTTGAATTTTCTAAATTCCTTGAATCCTTTGAATTCTTTGAATCCCTTGAATTCTCAGAATTTCTCGAATTCTTTCAATTCTCAGAATTCCTTGAGTTTGTTGAATTTCTTGGATTCGTTAAATGCCTTCAATTTGCTGAATACCTTCAATTCTCCGAATCCCTTGAATTCTCTGAATGCTAGAAATTCTCCGAATTCTTCGAACTCTCTGAATTAATGAAATCCTCTGAATTCCCTGAATTCTCTGCACTCCCTGGATTCGCCGAATTCTCTGAATTACTTAATTTTGTTGAATTCCTTCAATTCGCTGAATGCCTCCAATTTGCTGAATGCCTTGCTTTCTCTGAATCCCTTGAATTCTTCTAATTCTGTGAATTCTTCGAATTATGTGAATTCATCGAATTCCGTGAATTCTTCGAATTATGTGAATTCTTCGAATTCTGTGAATTCTTCGAATTCTGTGAATTCTTCGAATTCTGTGAATTCTTCGAATTCTGTGAATTTTTCGAATTCTGTAAATTCTTCGAATTTCCTGAATTCTTTGAATTCTCTGAATTCCTTGAACTCTCTGAATTACTTAAGTACAACCCTTACTTAAGGACATAAACGTGCACAGTTGGGCAAGTGACTTCTGTGCACGTGCACAGTTCGGAAAGGGACATCTGTGCACGTACACAGTTGGGCAAGTGACATCTGTGCACGTGCACAGTTAGGTAAGGGACATCTGTGCACGTGCACAGTTGGGCAAGGGACATATGTGCACGTGCACAGTTGGGAAAGTGTCATCTGTGCACGTGCACAGTTAGGAAAGTGACAACTGTGCATGTCTAAATTTCGACGTGCACAGTTGTCCAAGTACCATCTGTGCACGTGCACAGTTGTCTAAATGACAACTGTACACGTCGAAATTTCGACGTGCACAGATGGGCTCCTGTAGTCTTGGACGTGCACAGATGGACGTGCACAGTTGTCCGTCCGGCCATCGACGTGCACAGTTGGGCACGTGCAAAGTTGCTACGTGCAAAGTTGTCCGTCACCCGTTTATTAATCCCAACTGTTTGGTTTCAATTGGTTCGATCAGATTTTCTACTTAAAAGTCCACGTGCACAGATGATACCCTCTCAACTGTGCTTGTCTTGATTGATACGATCAGAGTTTCAATGCACACATGGGAAAACTGGATAAGATACAATAAAATTTTAATGAACCAAATTTTTCGCCAACATTTATTTAAAAATGTGTTTTTGGACTTGCATGTTGGTGGCGGAAGTGAGAACGTGGTTAGTGTCAAGTGGTGAGAGGATTTACGGAATTTGTGTGGTAGGTATAAGTGGAGTGTGAGGGTGGAAGCCGAGGAGGTGAGTAGGGTTGTGTGGGGTGGATTGGGGAGAGAAAAAGTAATCTTGAGCGTAGGGGTGAGGTGGGATTTAAGTAAATTGGGAAAGTGAGGTTAGGTTAGCAAGGAATCGGG
This sequence comes from Andricus quercusramuli, assembly GCA_932178445.1. Taxonomy (NCBI): domain Eukaryota; kingdom Metazoa; phylum Arthropoda; class Insecta; order Hymenoptera; family Cynipidae; genus Andricus; species Andricus quercusramuli. The sequence goes on from CAKNXH010063013.1 coordinate 121,399, forward strand.
GGAATTTGTGGTCAGGAGTATTGGGCCTTCGAGGGTCAAGTGTGGTGCTCGAAAATTTGTGGGGGTGTTAAGTGAGAGAAAGGGGTGTCTGCAAGGGCTGTGAGAAATTGAAAAAAAGGAAAAAAGGGAAATATAGGGAGAATTTGGCGGAAATAGAGACAGCATTCTGCAGAGACATCTGGCGGTTGAGAAGGGTACTGCATGGAGTGGTCTCAGTTACCGGCGGCAGAGCGGGAGGTGGGTAGTGAGTGCACGAGTAGTGAAGTTGACGGGGAGGAAATTTTCCACGTGCCACGACGGCCAACAGCCCGTGGCTTGGTGTCTAGTGTCGCGTCAGGGAGAGGGAGAGAGCGGGACGGTGAAAACGAAGTAAGAGAGAAGGTGAGGGAGAGAACTTCGAGCGCAAGTGACGGGGAGGATCTCTTGAAGAGGAAAAGAGACAGCCAAGAGAGCCCGGACAAAAGCGTGGTAGAGAGCCCATTTAAAACAAGCGGGAGAACTAGGAGGACACCTCCCCGCAAAATGGACGGAAATGTGGAGAAGGAGGCGCTCGGTATGCTGATAGGCGAGATCAGGGGGTTGAGGGAGGAATTAAGAATTAGAGATGAGAAATGAGAAAAGGAGATGAAAGAGATGAGGGAGAGAGTAGAGGGGTTAGAGGGGGAAAGGAAAGAAAAAGATGCTAAAATGAAGCAGATAGAAGAGGAAAATGGAGTGTGGAAGGAAAGGACGGAAAAAAGGCTTTAGAAGATGGAGGGCAGGACGCAAATGGAAGTAGGAGGCGGAGGTGGGGGGAGCGAGATTAAAGGTATTTGGGAGAGGGTAGAAAAGATGATAGAAGAGAAAGTGGGAGAGCGTAGGAGTGAGAATGAAGAGAGGGCAGATAGGGAAAGGTTAAGGGCAATGGAGCTGAGAATGGAGAGAAAAGAGAAGGCAGACAGGAGAAATAATATTGTGGTAACAGGGTTGAAGCTAAAGAGCGGGGAAGAAAGAGAGGGCGTGGAAGCGCTGCTACAGAGCATAGGGTGGCTTAAAGGCAGGGTAGGGAAAGTTAAGTTGGAGGGGAGAAAAGACAAGGAAGTGGCGGTTGTGGAGATGGAGAGCTGGGAAGAAAAGTTGGGGGTAATGCGAAATAAAAATAGGATAAAGGATAAGGCAGTTTTCATCGATCACGGCTTAACGAGAAAAGAAAGGGATGTGCAGAGAATGCTGAACGACAGGGCTAGAAGGGAGAAGAGTGAAGGGAGATCGGCGAAGGTAGGATATCGGAAAATAAAAATAGACAAGAAAATGTGGGTGTGGGATTAGGAGAAAGATGTGTTGAAGGAAGTGCAGGAGAATTTGTTTCGTAGGCAGTAGGGGGGTGGGGGTAAGGCAGGGTAGAGGAGTAGTGAAGGTGCTTTATTGGAATGTAGCAGGGGTAAAGAAGAAGGACGAGGAGTTCTGGCGTTATATCCAGGAATTCGATGTTGTGGGACTGGTAGAGACATGGGTAGAAAGAAAGGAATGGGATAGGATAGAGCCAAAGCTGCCAAAGGGGTATAGGTGGAGACTTCAGGAGGCGGTCAGAGTGAAGAAGAAAGGAAGGGCCAGTGGGGGAATTATAACCGGGGTTAGAGATGGATTAGAGAAAAAAGTTCATGGAGAGGAAGAGGGGGAGGGAGTGCAAATGAGGGAAATAAAAATAGGAGGCATAACCTGTAAGTTTGTTACAGTGTACAATAAGGAGGGGATGGACAGAATTAAAGAAAGGGTGGAGGACCTGCTGGGCGAAAGAGAGGAGAGTATGGTGATAGTGAGTGGGGATTTTAATGCGAGGATGGGGAGCGAAGGGGGACTTTACACGGAAAGGGAGAGCTTCGAAAGGAAATCGAAGGATATGATAATAAATAAGGAGGGGGAGATGCTAAGGGACTGGATGGAGGATAGAAGCTGGGCGGTGGCGAATGGTATGGCAACGGTGGACGAAGAAGGAGAATACACATACGTAAGTAAGGTCGGGGTATCGGTGATAGATTATGTGGTTATGAATATGCAAGGATGGTAGGAGACGGAAAAATTCGCAGTAGAGGGGAGGGTGGAATCAGACCATCAGCCATTGAGTCTATGGATAAGAGCTGAGGGTGGCGGAAGACAAGGCAGGGAAGGAGTCTCGATAGGGGAGAGGGTGACCTGGACGAGGGAGGCGGTGGAGAAGTATCAAGAGGAGCTAGGAAAGGTACGCTTTGGAGGGGAGTTGGTGGAAGAGATATGGGAGGATCTGAAAGAGAAGGTGAAAGGGTGTGTGCAAAAGAAGGTATTTAGAAAGGAGAAGAAAGGAATGGTCAAGCCGTGGTGGGATAGGGAATGTAAAAAGATGAAAAGGAAGGTGAAGAGGAAGTACAAGAAGCGGAAAGAGGGTAATGCGAGGAGGAAGGAGTACGTAGAAATGAGGAAGGGGTTTAGAGTGATGTGTAAGAAGAAAGAACAGGAAAAGGAGAAAGAGCTGGAAGAGGAGTTAGCAAATGTTAAGACAGAGGGGGACGTCTGGAAGATAATAAATAGGTTTAGGAAGCGGAAGGTGGGGGGCAGCGAGAAGATTGGAAGTGAGGAATGGAGGGAATTTTTTAAAGAATCATTCCAGGGCTCAGATTCAAGGAAGACGGATGGGGGAAGTAGGAGAACGGGGGAGGCAGAGACGGAGGAGTTGAATGACGAAGAGATAGAGAAGCAGATAAGGATGTTGAAAAGGTCATAAGCAGCAGGGTTGGATGGGGTGGAGAACGAAGCATGGCTGTTTAGTACACAAGAGGTTAGGGAGAGGCTGAAGGAGGTAGTGAAGAAAGTATGGAGGGGCGAGGAATTCCCAGGAGGGTAGGAGAAGGGTTAATAGTGCCACTGTATAAGAAAGGAGGTAGAGATAGGCAGGAAAATTATAGAGGGATCACGCTAATGAATACGGCGTATGAAGTATACGCGATGGTGGTGGCAGAGAGACTGCGGAAGGATGTCGCGGGGAAAGGAATATTGCCGGAGACGCAGGCGGGATTTAGGGCGGGTAGGAGTACTATCGACAATATCTACGTTTTGCAGCACGTGGTGGATAGAGAATTAGCGAATAAGGGGAAGAGAGTGTACGCGTTTTTTGTGGATCTCAGAGGCGCGTTTCCGTCGGTGGATAGGGGGAGGTTGTGGGAGGCGATGGAGGATAGGGGAGTAGAAAAAGGCCTAATCTAGAGGGTAAGGGAGATATATGAAGAGACCAAAGACAAGGTAAGAGGAGGGGAGGGGATGTCGGAGGGATTCTGGATGGATAGGGGGTTAAGGCAGGGGTGTCCTCTGAGCCCAACGCTGTTTGCGATTTTAAAGGCGGATATGGAAAGTAAGCTGGAGGCTGGGGTGGTAGAAGGAGTCAGGATAGGAGGGGTTAGAATTTGGTCACTAGCGTATGCAGATGACATAGTGTTGCTGGCAAATAGCGAGGAGGCCTTAAAGGAGATGATGAAGAGGTTGAGAAGATACCTGGATAAGAAGGGGTGAGAGTTGAATGCGGAAAAGTCCAAGGTTATGGTGTTCAGAAAAGGAGGGGGAAGGGATAAGGGAGGAGAGTGGAAGTGGAAGGGAAAGGAGGTGCAGGAGGTGAAAGAGTTTGTGTACTTGGGCTTCGTGTTTCGGAGGAATGGGGGAGTGGATGGTCACATAAAAGAGAGAGTGAGGAGAGCAAATGTGGTGATAAGGCAGGTGTGGGGGTTGGGAAAGAAGCTATTCGCAGATGATTTTGGACGGAGAATGAAGCTGTTTGATTCGCTAGTGATGAGTGTGGGGGTGGAAGGAAAGTGAAGAGGTAAATAGAACGCAGAAGAGGTATGTAAAGTGGACCCTCGGGTTGGCGAGGAACACGCCTAAGGATATTGTCAGGAGGGAGACGGGGAGAACGAGTGTAGGGATTCTGGCAGGGAGCAGGGCGTGTAAATATGAGGAGAAATTTTTGGAAGAGGGGGGAAGTAGGCTGGTTAGGGATTGTTGGTGGGAGAAGGAGAACAGGAGAGGGGGTGGGAAGATGGAGGCTGAGAGGGAAAGGTATTTTAGAATCAATGGACTGCAGATAGATGAAGTGAGAAGGATGCACGAGGAAGGAAGGAAGGTTTATGACTTGGTTAAGCAAAATGGCATGGAGAGAGAGAAGGCAGAGGGGGAAGAGAGAATAAGAGAGTCAAGGTTTAACGGGAACTATGTGTGGATTATGCCAAGGACAAGAGCGCAATATTTATGTGTGAAAGGAGAGAAAGGAAATCAGGAACTTATTGCGAGGATGAGGTGTGGGTGTATGGAGGGTTTCAATAGGTTCTGGCTCCCTCGCGAGAAGAGGATATGTGAACTGTGTGGAAAGGGGGATGCAAGAGTGTAGCACTGGTTGGAGGAGTGCGTGGAGGTGGAAAGACGTGAGATAAGCATGGAAGCACTGTTGCATGAAAAGGGGAAAAAAAGGGCAGTAGCATGGGTGAAGGGAGTGTTGGGTAAGATGGAGATGAAGAGAAGGAAGGAGAAAGAGGAATGGAGACGGAAAGATTGTAAATAGGAGAAAAAGTAGATATGAGTAACATGTAAATATTGTAAATAGTAGATAAGTAGTAGGTATTAGAGCGAAAACAGAGATTGGCAAGCGAGGCAATGCGAAAAAGTAGGGACATGCGTGCGAGGCGAGGCGAAGTGAGGAAGGCAAGGTGATAAAAGCGTGCGACCTAGAGATAAGGAATGGATGGATGTTAGTCTTTAAGGGTTAGTTTTTAAGAAAATTCTGTAAAAATGGAAGTGTAAGCAAGTCAATTTTTTAAGGCCAGCAGGCTGAAAAATAAACGTTTTATCTATCTAAAAATGTGCTTTCGAAATTTTTTTGGTAGGATGCGGACTGTATTAATCATAAAAACACGTATGTTTCACTATCAATGGATATTGCATATTATGAATTATGAAAATATTCATTTATTGAAATGATACATTTTTCAGGACAACTGCGAATAAATACTAATGACAAATAAGGAACATATATTGAAATTATCATGAAAAATAACATTTGTATTTTATTTTACAATATCTGAATAAGCAGTCTCGGACCAAGGTACAGATATTATAATATAATATACATTTAATACAATAGAGTTAAGCATAATGTATAAAAGTTAGCGTTTTGGGCAAATGTTAATCGAGTGCGAAGCACACAAGTTACCTGATGAGAATGTGTCTGTTAAGGCCGAAAGAGCTTTAACAAAAGAGAATTCACAATCACCAAATTACAGTTGTTGATGGTTTAACCTTTAATTTTGTAAGATCTGTGCACAAATGTGGGAAAGTACAAAGACAGATTGCGAAGCGCGAAATAAATGTATTATATCGAGCGTTTCATGTGAAATAACATTGCGCAAAGAGAATTAATTAAAATAAGAATTCCGAAGTGAAGAACGGAAAAGTGCAAAAGTACAGAAGTGCTAATTGAGCACTGGATTTGTTTAATCCCGCGTATGTGAGGCCGAATGCGTGACGTTTTGTCTCAGAACTCAAAGCTCTATTTGTCACAATCAAAATGCGTATAATTTTCTATTTTGAAGAACTAAAATTTTGATAAACTGAACTTTGAGAAAATCTTGTATTTAAATTATTCCGCAATAACGTATTGAGCCAACCGAACCTCCGCATTGTAGAACGGAATTTAGAATATTTTTCAAAGAGTGGCAGCAGTTGGACTCTGGTGCTGTTTCGAAGTCGAAAATCGAACAGACCTCTCTTTCTTGGTGTTCAAAAACGCGAAAGGACCTCAAATGAACCTGCGAGTACGAACCTGAATTTTCACTGAATATGAAACAAGCATCGTAAATCAGAAATTAGGTCACTTGCCGTGTGTGATAAATGAGGGAGTCTGTATTCTCGTATACGTTACTATTCTATGTCCTTTTTTTATATCGGAAAAGTATATTACTATAGTTAAAATATTTTTCAACTCGAAATGAAATTAGGATTACTTTACACGCTCACATATGCGAAATCACTTATGTTAGATTTTTTTTTTGCGAAAGTCAATTTAATATTTGAAATATGATTGCCGAGCAGTAAATTTGTTATCATAGAAAGACATAATAAAGAGAGTTTTATCATGGTGAAGTCGACAACTTTTACCTGCCATGGTGTGAGATAGCAGATGTCGATTGCGGTCAATAATGATTCAACGCCACCTGCGGTTTGGTAGCGCGTCCATGATATGCATCATGCGTACTTACCCTCTCTACCTTTGTAGCCACCTGGCCCCAATTTATACCGGACATAACCTGCACTCCTATAGTATATTATATTCCTGTCTCATGGGAGATACTAGCCAAAGCATAGCTTACAATCATATTATTGACACGACTCCCACATTATTGACATCCCTATTTTCCTAAAAGCCTATCTCCACACAAAACCTTCTGTCGACGAATTACTGAAATATCGCTATGTCGAAAAACACCTCTCATCGATCAAGTGTACACAAAATTTAAGGCATTTTTTATGCATATTTTAACATTCAAAATATATTACTGCACTTAGTGAATAATTCCTACGCAGCTGAAATATTTATACCTATAGCAAGAAATTGAGAACAGAATAATACGAGCGGTTGGCTGCACGATCGACCTTTGAGCTTAAACAAAATACGTGATATTTCAGAAATTTTTACCCCATCCTTCCCGACACCCACCCCCTCTATCTCACCATTCTGCGTGGAGCGTTTTTTACTGTGCTTGACTCGGAAAATTCACATCCCATCCCGCACCCTCTGAACGTATCATGAATTTTGTGAATGACCCAAAAATCTCAAAGATTTAGAGCAGTGGTGTAGTCGAGGCCCAGCGGGGCCTACCGGCGCTAGGTCACCTTTTTTCCTTAATTGGGCTATTTCAATGGTTTTTTTTATTACTATACCACCAAACCATATCCCTTTCGGAGTAAACTCTAACTCATTCGGTTCTAGTCCTGTTCTGTCACTAAGGATTCAGTAGGTCTTTTATTCATAGGGAAGGGAAAAGAATGTATAGGGAGTAGATAGAACATGAAAATTTCCATGGTTGACAATGTTGCTAATAGTTCCTGTTACATTTTTATTTTTCAAGTTCCAACTTCTAATATTCAAAATGGCAAGTCAATTTAGAAATAAATATTTCAAAATTTCATATTACAAGCCTTGATGGTCAGTTTCAAATGCAATAATTTTAGATGTAAATATAAAGTAATTTAAAATTGGAAAGCTTAAAAATGTCTGATTTTTATTCGAAGATTTAAACAAATAAATCATTTCAAATTGTAAAGTATGCGATTGATAAAGCTCAAGAATGAATAATAATTCTAAAAGAAGTGTTAAAAATAAACCGATATGAAATTCAAAAATTAAAAATTGTGTTTAAAATCAAAAAAGATGAAAATCAAACTAACTGAAATTCATACCTCAGTAATGGAATAATTTTGATAATTTTAAATGGATGCAATTTTAGAGTTCTGACTTTTCATGTTGAACGCTAAATTTTACATTTTTCCCTTTCATAAGTTTTGATTTTGCAATTAAAATTTAATTGGTTGAATTTTGGAAAGTATAATTAACAGTATAATAATTAATAATCTTTAAGTGATTTAAATTTACTTCGAATAATAAAAATTTTAAAGGCTTAAGTGTAAAAAAGTTTTAATATTACAACTTTTGGTGACTGAAATTTTTTCAGTTTGAAATGAAGTTTGTGTTCATTTAAGTTTCAGCTTTAATATCAAATTATAATTTTATTATATAATAACATTTAAAAATTTCAGAAGCTTTGATTTTGAAAGATTCAATTTAGTTTTCAATTTCAAATTGTCACATAATTATCGCTTAGAATTTAAAATGATTCAAATTTCAAAGTTTTCAATTTTCAATGATTTACTTTTGAACGTTTTTAATTAAAAAGTACACAGCTACAATTTATTTAAATTTTAAATGATCCAATTTCCACACTTTGAATCTTAAAATATTAAATTTTCAACTTTTTGAAATTGTCCTATTTTCGAAATTTTCAATCTAAAATCATTCACTTTCGTGATTCTTTAATTAAAAATAAAAATTGTTCATTTGAAGCGCTTCAAATTAGAAATTATACAATTCAGCTCCTTTTTCTAATTAAATTGTGCAAAATCGTTCTAAATATATCTATTTTTTAATTTCAATCGCTTTCAATTCCAAATTAGATATTATTAATCATTGTTCTAAAAATGTTAAAAAAAATATTTGAAAATTGGGTTAATAATGGATTTTTACATTGTTTATATTTTCAGTTCATTATTTTAATTAATCAATCATTTCTAATGTTGGGAAATAAAAATCTAAAGACGTGAACGCGCAATTTGCGGGCCTATATTTACTGCTAGTTCGCGTTATAATAAAACGTGTCTCTACTTTCCTTTATCAGACACACAAATTTCCTTAACCTACTTACTATATTCAAAGTTAATAGTTTTCTTGCAAAAAGATTCGCTGATGCTTATCGACTTCCGCAATTGATCATATATGTAAAAATATGCTCTGATATATACGCACTTTATGTGTGAGTGTATGTAAAATATATAACCACGTTTTAATCAAATCATAAAAGTCGTATCAACTTTCTTGACTTTACCTCTATGCAATTTTGAGAATTTTGACAGAATACAAAAGAATACACAACAATAATAAAATATCAAAATATTTCAAAGAATTAAGAAAAATGTTATGGAATATCACGAGACTTTGCGGGATTTCAAATATTTTAATGATTTTGAAAACATTTTGTTAAATTTTCAGTGAAAAATATCGAAAACTATAAGTCGTTGGCAGCCAATCTCCGGATAAAAACAGAAGATAAAGTTTACATCGATTTCCGACGAAAGTTTCGCTGCAACAAAAATTAACCTTGTCGAATAAACTTTACATGAAATTAAGATAATTCCGTGTTTTTAAACCATCTCGGAATAATTTGTCAGTTGTTTGTCACTAACAAAAAAGCGTCTTCTGCTATGTAGTTCATAGCAGTGCAAAGAACAGTGTGAAGTATGCATGGAATTGGTCTGGAAATCAGGACACGAGAGTTTTAAAAACATTGCACTTAAGGTAGATGTCCCAGTAATCGGGACGGTCCCAGTAATCGTGAGTTTTGAGGTGTAAACGCCAGAATTAAGTATTTTCCGCGTAAAAATACAATGCTAAAATATTTTTAAGTCAGGTTGAACAATGCTTGTTGTGGAAACCAAACTAGTTTTTTATACAAATAGTGCACATGGGTAAAAAAAATTCATTTGCATTGCCGGTGGCGATGAATCACGAAACGTGGAAAATAGCTTAACATTTTGGTTAGGAAAGGCGTCTCTTTACATAAGCTTTTACTATGTCAAGAAATTAGTTTATCGGGACGAAAATAATTTTTTTGTAATAAAAAATAATTTTTGTTTCATAAAATAAAGTAAAATCTTAATTTAGTACCTTCTCGTTCAAGAAATATCGGTCACGATTATAGGGACATTTCAAAAGCATAGTTGCTCGAGTAATCGTGATCTGTCACAAAGACAAGGACGACTCTCTCAAAATTTTATTCCCATATTTCGTTACAAATAATAATTTAATTAATTTCAAAAAGGTATGAAATGAAACCGGAGAACTGACTTATTACTGTGAGTAGTAATCGCAATATAAATTAGTGCTTAAAACTGAAAAAAGGTGATGTAAAATATTTGAATGGAGTTTAGAGATTTCATTATCAATTTTTGAGTTTATTATCATTCTTCGGTGAAGTTAATATTTATGGAGTAATTTTTCATTAGATACCATTAATCTATACTGCATTATATAAAGAAAAATGTGTAATAGATATATAATTATTGATAGTTTTATTATTGTGACGTCAACAGAAAATAACCTCATTTTTTTTAGTCACTGCATTTGATCAAATTTCGTGTGCTACATCTAGTTACTTAAAATGTTAATGATTTTTAATTATAATATTCAGTATTATAAAAGAATTTCAGCATTGTTGTTATTACTTATCGTGATAAAAATTCTAATAAATATTTATCTCGACTTATTTTTGTGACCACTTTATTTCTTATGAATAAAATATTAATTTTGTTCGATAATATTTTTAACTGAAATAAGAACTAAACATTTTAAAAGAAAACTCATTTTCATTATGAATTATTTTCATAGAGTCCATCAGACTTATTAGAACTATCAGAAGATTCGATTTTGAGGTTGTTTCGACGGCTTTCATCACAGAGGTCTCAATCAATATAAAATTAACAATACATCTTTCATTTCATTAAAGTATAGTAAAAAAACAAAAATACACTTAAAATACACCTCCAAATTGCTAAAAACTGATTTCAAGAAAGCTTAACCTTTTTCACGAAGACTGGGACAACGACTCACGATTACTAGTACATGACAGATTTGGAAATCACGATAACTGGGACATCTGTGTTTTTTGACTTTTAGTTGTTTATAAATAAAAAGTAATATTAAATATAATGTAAGAACAATTTTTATAATATTCTAGGATGTGTAATGCTTCAATCAGTACCAATCATTTTTCAAATAATCCTACAAAAACAATTTTCTAAATATTTGAAGTCGATGAAATCTCTTATGGTCACGATTACTGGGACGTTTACCTTATTACCATTCTATTTTAAAAATAATTACAATTATCGCGGACGAATGGTTATATTTTTTTCATGACTGTCAATAAAGCACTCGACAACATTGGAAAAAGTCACCATATTTATTATGATCTTAACCATAATTCACAAGTTATGCGATATGAATTTCCGTTTTGAAAGTTTCGAGATCCGTCGGTATTGCAGTTCAATATAAAAGCCTTTTTACGAAGTAAAATTTTAAAGCTAAAAGATGATTTCTGAACAACTACCAACTCCTATCGACCTTATTCCATGCTTCAAATTATTATTATTTAACATTTCATTTTTTGAATGATTTTTTGAACTCAGAATTTTTTTTAAGTATATGAGGACACCCTGAGTCGTAAAATTTTATTTTAAAAAGTTACTAAATAAATATTTATCAAGAATATTGAATGTAAATTGAAAATCATAATTTTGTACTGTAGATAAAATTTTATATTAAGATAATATTGATGGAAATTTAAGTATATTCTATCAGGTATTTCAGGTTAGGTAGGTGAAATCAAAGATGTCTGAAAGCTAAGGGATGAACTAATATACCAATTGCATTGGGACAAAACTTTATTTTTTTCAAAACTCAGAAAAAAATGGGTTTTCACCATGAGTGTATTTGGATATTATTTTTTATTTTCTGAAAACTATTCAATTAAATTATAAAATCCATAAAAAATGTGTAATGATTTTAATATTTAATCAAATAGCTTTCTCGAAATGAAAAATAATATCCAAATACACTTATCTTGAAAAATCGGGAAGACTGGAAAATTCTCGAGACTGTAAAATTCCTGAATTAGAAAATCTCCGAATAATGAAATTCTCAAATAGGAAAATTCCATAATAATAAAATTCCCGGACAGTTTATAATATTACCGAAATGAAAAACTCCCGAATGATGAAATTCCCGACAGTTTATGATATTACCGAATTGGAAAATTCCCGACATGAAATTGCCGAATTCTAGAATATCCAAATAACTAGAAAATTCTCCAATTATAAAATTCCCGAATTTCGACAAATGAAAAAGTGTTTTCATGAATATTATTTATTTATTAAAAATTCAATGATTAAATATTTTTATCAAAAAAATTGTAATGTTTAACGTTTCTGAAATTACTGCGTGAATCTTAAACAACAATTATTGAAAAAATATATTTTTGGATGAAAATTTTTGGACGACTGAAAAATTCTAGAAAATAAAATTCATGACTCTTTCAAATTCCTGATTTGGAAATTTCCCGAATAATACAATTTTTGAATATGTAATAAACTTCCCTAACTGGAAAATTCCCGAATAAAGAATTTCCGAACAGCTTATGATATTATCAAAATAGGAAATTCCCGGCAGTTTATAATATTACCGAATTTGGAAATTCCCGAAAGAAAATTGCCGAATTATAAGATATCCGAACTGAAAAATTCCTGAATTATAAAACTCCCGAAACAATGAAATAATGGTTTTCAATTAATATTATTTATTAAAAATACAATCATCAAATATTTGTATAAAAAAAATATTTTTTTTCTGATCAAACTTTCTAAAATTATTATTTGAATTCAAAATAGAAATGATTGAAAAAATATATTTTTGGATGAAAATTTTTGGACGATTGAAAAATCCTAAAAAATAAAATTTCCGAATTATATAATTCCCAAATAATGAAATTCCCGAATAAAAAATTCCCAAACAGTTTATGATCTTACCTAAATGGAAAATTCCCGACAGTATAATATTACCGAATCTTAACATTCCCGCTAGAAAATTGCCAAATTATAAAATATACGAACTGGAAAATTCTTGCATTATAAAACTCCCGAAACAATAAAGAAATTGTTTTTCAATCAATATTATTTATTTCTTAAAAATACAATAAACAAATATTTTTCTGAGAAAAAATATTTTTCTTCAAAGTTTCTAAAATTATTGTATGAATTTAAATAACAATATTTGAAGACAATTTTAATCCAGAAATATATTTTTTTCAATTATCGTTATTTCAAAGTTAACCAATAATTTTAGAAACTGTAAACATTAAAAATAATTTTTTTCTTGATAAAAATATTTCATTATTATATTTGTTTAAATTCGGAAATTTTCTAGTTCGGATATTTTATAATTTGGCAATTTTCTGTCGGGAAGTTTTAAATTCGGTAATATTATAAACTATTGGGAATTATCCATTTCGGTGATATCATAAACTGTTCGGGAATTTCATTATTCGGGAATTTTATTAATCAGAAATTTTATTACATATTCAAAAATTTTATTATTCGGGAATTTCCCAATTCAGGAATTTGAAAGAGTCGGGAATTTTATTTTCCGGAATTTTTCAGTCCTTCAAATTTTTTTTCAAATAATGTTACTTTGAATTCAAATACCTAGATCCGCCACTGAATGTTCCAACTTCAAATATAATTCGATTCCTACTTTTTGGTTTTGTTCCTAACCTACAATACCGACTGTGGCAGGAAGTATATATATAGTCTAATTATTTTTAAAATAACAATTAGGTAAGTATAAAGTTGTTCTAAATCTAGTGTCCTGATTTATAGCTTTTCACGTATACTTTGCCGTTTTTCCATTGCTGCGAAGGATGTAGCCGACGACAGCTTTTATTCCATCGTAAGATAAACTTTCGCCAAAAAGCATGTAATCTTTAACAGCTGAACATTTTACATGCAAATTAATTTAACTTCAGTTTTTTCTGTGGGAGCTGTGAATAAAGATTAATGCTAAATAATGAACAAATATTAAAATAATCGTGAAAAATAAAATTTGTACTCTATTTTGTAATATCTGAATGAGCAGTCCCGGATAGAGGTACAGAAACTAATATAATATACATTTAATATAATATGTTGAGCATAATATATAGAAAAGTTCGCGTTTCGGATATATGTTAATCGAGTGCGAAGCACAAGACGTATGCTGAAAATGGTTTCGTTAAACAGAAGAAGCCTTAACAAAAGCGAATTTACAATCAACAAATTACAGTTTTCTATGATTTGACCATTAATTTTCAAAGGTTGTTAATAATTTATTTGATGTTGTAATTCTTGTTTTAGCGACCTTCA